>JANRMT010062819.1:69394547-69413009 GCA_026402145.1 Polypterus bichir lapradei
TTTAAAAGATATTTAACTGTAAAGGAATGCTACATTTCAAACTAAACAATAGGTTAATGACTATAGGTGGAGACAGAGCTGTGTTGAAGGGCTCCTGCAGATGTGATTACTTCATTAGCTTAGGCACCCTTTGCTATAACTTTTGTTGTTTAAAAATCAAGAATTTTGATCAAATCAAGAATTTTAGGTAATCAAGAAATAGTCATTTTTATTCAATCAGTTTGTCAACTATAATGTGAGGCATAATGACAAATGGATGTGAAAGTTCAGATGAGATAGAAGATCAACTCAAAAATTTAGAGACAATAAACAAGTGTTTCATCTGCAAACACATGACACTGTAATTAATTCAACTTTGTAAAACTGAGAGCCACACATGTTGTGCAGGCCTTTTACTGTAATCTCTTCTTGTGCCATCCACACACAGAGACTCTTGAATGGCAAAATAGCTTTCTTCCAGCCTAATTGCTTCTCAGCCATAGCATCCACCTAGCAACACTCCCTTATAATGTTCTACTAAATAAACTAGAGACCTGTGTCAAACATGATGGAAATGTTAAGAGGCCTCTAAAGGTTAGGGTCTTTACTGACCAGCCCAAAAAGAGAATCACTAAATCCAGCTTCAGCTCCCAACAGTACACTTCTGCCTGGCTATAATGGTAGACCTGGTTAGCAAAGTTCAGTACAGTAGTTACATAATGTCCTAAAATGCCTCATAAGAGGCAGAAGCTGACTAAAAAGCAAAAGCAATGAAGAATCTTCATAATAAAAGAAACGTGTTTATGAAAAAATGAAAAAACAAAAAGAATCCTTAAAGAGCAATAAAGGAATTGCCTAAAAGGCAATCCAAGTGCAAATAATTAAAATTCTGTTAATCCAAAGATCGTGATCAGAACACTGTAGCAAAAATATCAAGAAACCAGAAAAAGCACAGAAATGGCAACACACACACAAAAAAAGCTCCAAATGATTTCAGTGAAAATGCTGTCTGAGCTCTTGTTTCTCTGGTTTAAATAGCCAGAGGGAGAGCTCAGGATAATATCATGATAATGTCTGGGTGACCTGGGGAACCACCCACAAAGGAACTGGGACATATGCTGACTCAAAGGGACAGTACACAGTTAACCAATAATAAACAAATAACATAAAAGTAATAAAAATAATGAGTCATAAGTAACAGAAACAATAACAAAACATAAAATGCACAAAAATTCAGACTGATACATAATAACCTATTGATATAAACTCCTGATTTCTTTGTGATCTCTATTCTTTTCCTGACCACTGAACCATTTATTACCAGAATGCTGCAGTATAGGTCTGTGCATATAGGAAAAATAATGAACTCAATCAAAACTCATAATAAATGTAAAGAAATACTGTATATTAGAGAGCAATAAATGTATTATCAACAGTAACTCTATCAAAAATGTCAGGAAACCATTAATTACTTTATTTTCACCAGCAACATGTAAAGGTCACCATTTGAATGAGAGTCCTTGAAGCATGGCACCACACAGAGTGCAGGCTTAGAAGCACATGTGCCACAGATATAACACTTCTTAACATTTCTTTGCACTGTACACATTTGTTGCACACAACATATTTGGTAGTTGGTGGCTGCTTGCAGTCAGTGGGGTGGCAGGATATCCATGTAGCGGACCTTTGGGGCAGCTATCCGTATTAGTGCCAGAGCCTACAGGTTGGTTAAATATCATCCAACTGATTATCACTATCTTGATCACTGTCATTACCATCAAAAAATTCATCTTGCAACAAATCTAGTAGTTTCAAAACATCTGAAGCTTTATAACTTCTTCATGACAATATTTTCTATTCTATGGCTATCCATTAAATGGCAGAAGGTAACTGAGACATGACAGCAAAGATCGCCAGCAAGATGGCTGTGCCTCTAGTGACTATATAATGACATACGAGTTTTCTCATATGATGCGTCCTAATGGGCTCAATGAGATATGAGTTAATTCACAACTCACATTCAATGTAAAACTATAATATATATATATATATATATATATATATATATATATATTATGAGGGGCCGTTCAGGAAAAAAAGATTGGTTCGTAAATATATACATTGGTTCAGATATATATATATATATCGGTTCAGATACATTGGTTTGAATATATACATTGGTTTTAATACATCCGTTCAGATATATATTTTGGTTCAGATATATACATTGGTTGGGATATATTGGTTGAGATATATACATCGGTTTGAATACATCCGGTCAGATATATACATTGGTTTAGATACATTGGTTGAGATATATATAAATTGGTTTGCATAGATCCGTTCTGATATATATACATTGGTTGAAATACATCCATTCAGATATATACATTAGTTTGAATACATCCGTTCAAATATATACATTGGTTGAAATATATATATTGGTTGATATACATTGGTTTAAATATATATATTGGTTAAAATAGATTGGTTTAGATATATACATCGGTTCAGATACATCCGTTCTCATATATACATTGGTTGGGATTTATGGGCAGGCACCCCGCGGCCACCCATGTTTAGCATCTCCCTTTCGCTTCCTCATTGCTTCACCACTGTTGTAACTATTGTGCACATTTTATACAAGTAGCATATGCCTGTCTGTAGCGTTTTGTTTCGTAAGCCCTCTTGGTTGGGGGTCCTTGATTTCAAAGCACTTTTTTTCCTTTCATTATTTAAAACACTCGCACAGATACCCACCTCTTCGCCTTGCTCCGTCCTGCCCCGGCTCATTGTACCCGCCTCACTCGCTCCCTGTTTTTCCCACCCATGACAGATTCTTCTCAAAAGCAGAGTTAACAGAAAGCATTAATCGCAACCACAGTACCTCCCATTTTTTCACCTCATGAGACGCTGGTTTATCATTGGTGGAAAGCCGCCCGGTGATATCTGTTTTTCCGCATTGGCAGCATTTCATTAAAGGGCGATCTGCTTCAGCAAGGAACTTAGTCCGGTTTGCTGAAAGGATGTTATGGAGGAAAACACTGGAGTTGCTCTGTTTCTTTAAATGTTGATCAGGGATCAAAATGACCAGAATATTCCCGCTGCACAAATAACTGATGTTTAACTTTTTTATAGTAAAACTAACACAACCACACACAAGCACGTACACGCTCACGCACACACTCAAACTCACAAATCGTGAGTCGCACGTACTACTGATTAAGCAAATCTGTCAAGGGCGATTATTTTTTATTGTATGTATTAAAACCAATGTATATATTTACGATGCAATCTTTTTTTCCTGAACGGCCCCTCATAATATATATATATATATATATTTTTTTTTTTTTTGGTACAACCTAACTTTCCATAATAAGGGTAACTTGTTAAACGTTTTAGTTAAATTTGGAGCTGGTGAGAAATATATGTGAATTGACTTGCCTGATTCCAAAAAAAGTTAGACTCTGGCAGTTTGTTGCAAAATTCTTCTACTGGGTTTCAGACTCTCTAGGCCCTGCTGCAGTGAATACACAAGTGAAATGAAGAATACCAGTGAAGCCATAGTGTGATACATTCTTAACATCACCAATAGATAACAAAAATAGAACATTATTGAGTGAGACTAAATGTGCCAGTTATCAGACCATTATTGAAAACATCAGCTCTAGACCCAAATATGCATAATAATTGTGGACCTATTGGAAGTTTGCCTTTTCTTTGTAAAGTGATTGAAAAGTATTTGCCATGCAGTTTAAGTCTGACCTGACATGTCACATTTTACTTGATAAGCTTTACTCTTGCTTTCACCTCATCACAGTAGTGAAATGGAACTAACTTATGTTGTGAATTATATTTTAATATCTTCTAATGAAAGAAATGCCAAAGTAATTACATTGTTACATTTAAGCACAGCATTCAACACCACTGACTATTCTGTTACATAGGCTTGAAGGTTAAATTTGGCTCACAGGTACCATCCTTTCATGATTTAGTTAATTCATATTTACCAAATTGATTTTAGCATGTACAGAATTGTGATAATAATATACTGCAAAAAATGTGCATGCAAAAACTAGAAAAAAAACTAAATGGGAGTTGTTTTGCTTTTATTTAGCAAAAAATCTGCCAATGGGGTAAGCAAAATTTATTTGACAAGTTTAGTTAAAGTTAGCCAAATAATCATAAATACTAATTTTTGTCAATAATTCTTACAATAAGGATAGTAAGATTTAATATCATGCTATAAATACTTTTCACTTGCTTAGATGTCACTTTTTCCAGTGTATTCATACTTTTCTTCATTAGATAGAGGGCTTTGCACTTGGGTCTGTACTTTTCTCATTTTACATGCTTATGCTGGGAGCTACTGTATGCTCAGAAAACTTAATATTCACTTTTATTCATACCTTCAAGACATTGAGCGATACCTTTCTTTCAGACCAAATGATGTTTCTCCTATAGTGTCCTTAATTAATTGTATCAGTGAGTCAAAGGAATAGATGGATGATAATTATTTCTCTTTAAACATAAGAAAAAATAGAAATGTTAGGGGTAATGATGCAGACTGCAAGAATGTCATCTCACTCTTTAACTCGGACCATCTACACATTAATTTTACTGAAAAAACTGCACACAACATAGGAGTTATTGGAGCACTGTCTTTTAATACACACATTAACACACAATCTCAAATATACTTTATAATCTTAAAAATCAAAAAAACAAATGTATAAATGTTCTAAATATAAGAAATACAACCCCAAATCACAAATGGTATGGAAAATGCAAATAATAATAAAAAAAAAAAACACAATGATTCTTAAATATACTTTGACTTTTATTTCAGATTCCTAAGGTGGTAGTGAGAGGGACACCTCCTGGCGGTAAGCAACCGTGAGGACACCCCCAAATTACATGGAGAAGAACTTTCGTGTAAGACCTGAAGACACTGAACACCACATGGGATGACACCGAAGCACTCGCCCAAGATTGGAAACCACTGGAGAACGCTTGGTGTCCATTATGCTATATAGCATGGGACAATCTAAATCTAAGTAGGTAAGACTTTTACTTCATTATGGACAGTATGAACTCAAGGAATTTCATGTTTTGTCTGGTCTGCTTCATTTCATTTGTCACTATAAATCCATTTCTGCGTTTAGGGCCTGTTGTGATTGTGATTTCAAACAGGTGATGTCAACAGGTTATTGTAATCATGATTTGTACAAAAGTAGTACCCACAAAAGGCTAAGTCTTTGAGGGGCAAAGATGGGCAGAGGAATCTGTGTGAGACAATGTCCCTCAAAGAAAGATTGGAAGGGAATTGCATATTTCTCCCTCTACAGTGCATAATATCATTAAATAATTCAAGAAATCTGGAGGAATTTTAATGTGTAAAGGGCAAGGGTATAAGTCTAAACTGAACACCCATGATCTCCGATACCTCAGATGGCACTGCGTCAAGAACCATCATCAATTTGGAGTTACATTCACAAATGCCACTTAAAACTTTACTGTGGAAAAAGAAGCCTTATGTTAAGCATGTCCAGAAGTGGCGTCAGCTTCTCTGTGCTCGGAGGCATTTGGGATGCATCACACAGTGGAAATATGTATTGTGATTACACCCATCAGTATTCCAGGTCTTTTTTGGAAGAAGAGGATGCCATGTGCTCCGGGCCAAAGGTGAAAAGGACCATCCAGACTGCTATTAGCAACAAGTACATAAGCCAGGGTCTTCTTATTATGGGGGTTGTGTCAGTGCATTTGGCAAAGGTCATTTATACTTCTGTGATGGCAGCATTAATGCAGAAAAGTACATTGAGATTTTAGAGCAACATATGCTGCTTTCAAGACAACATCTTTTCCAGGTAAGTCTTTGCAATTTTCAACAAGACAATGCAAAACCACATTGTGCCCACATTACAAAGGCATGGGTGCAGAAGAAGAGGGTACGGGTATTGGACTGGCCTGCCTGCAGTTCTGACCTTTCCCCAATAGATAATGTGTGGAGAATTTTGAAATAAAAAATACAACAATGACAACCCCATAGTGTTGCATACCTTAAGATATGTTTGCAGGAAGAAAGACGCATTTTGGCAATAAGGATGCCAAAGTGTTTTGAGAAGAAATGGCGACATTGAAAAGTGGTGAATGTTTTACCATCCCAACTGCTTTTGTAATGTGTTGTAGGCCTGAATTGCTGGAATGGATGTATATTAAGAAATGAAATGAAGTTGACCAGACAAACATGAAAATATCTTAGGTTCATACTGTCTGCAATGAAATAAAAGTCAAAGTAAGTTTAAGAATCACTGATTTTTTTTTTTTTTTTTTTTTTTTTTTTTAATTTTCAATACCGTCTGATTTGGGATTGTAAACTAATGTATTTATTTTTTGTATAATTGACTGCTGCAATGCATTATTTACAAGCTATTCAAACATTCAAACCCTTCTACTGTAAATGCTGCTTACAGTTAAGTCAAAAACCTGCAATGTGAATCGTTAGTAGAGCTATAAAGTACAACTAGACATCTCTGGTTAATTTCCAGTTAAGTTTAGGGCTGATCTCAAAATTCTTCTCCTACATGTATTGTTTTAAATGGCCTAGGCCCGATTTGCAGCCTCAAAAAGCTAGTCTACAAAGGACACCAAGGGTTAGTAAAACAATAGCAGTTTAAGCTTTAAACAAGAAGGTCCCAAAGATGTGGAGTGATCTGCATACTTGTACAACAGATGGCCCTTCAGTCTCAGCTTTTCAATTCAGGCTCATTTTAGTCTAGCATATCCTTGCTAGTGCCGCTGACTAATTTTTCTGATTTCATTTCAGTTTGTTAGGCATTGGTACAAAAATACAAGTATTACAATAGCTATGAATGGATACTCCTCTGTTCAGTTGTTTGTTCTTGGTATTCTGCAGTGCTGCTGTTATACTGCCAAACTGCTGTGCCCATGGGAAACACCACAGCAAAACCTGAGCCTTGGAGTTCAGGGAAGAATCCAAGAAGAAACAATTCCATCTTCTTTTTAGACTGCCCAAATTACATATTGTGTTGACATTTGAAATAAAAAAAAATAGCAGGGACAACAGAAAACAAACTAAAACAATGGCATTTTTTATGAAATTGCTTATGTACAGTTACAATTCACTGTATTTGATTCACTAAAATATAAAAGAAGTAAATGGCATATGCAAAAGTTTGGGCACACTGGCAAGCCAGCACTTACTAACACCTCTTTGGCAAAAATCACAAGTTGCAAATATTTGTTTAGCCAGCTTTTTGTTTTCTCCCTTGTAAATAAATCGCTTCCATCTATACAGCATATTGGAGGTCTACTCAGAGGTTTTCAATGATGTTGAAATCTGGGCAGTACCTTCTGCTTGTGTTTCTTGAAGTACTTCATAATAGGTTTGAAAGTGTGTTTTAGATTGGCCAAACTTTTATATTAACAGTAATATTGTAGAATGCCAAGAAGAGGGTGGGTAGCCAGTTGGTCTAGGACCCTAGAAGTGTGACTGTGCCTATGGCTTTGCATTATAATCAACAATGGGCCCCTCAGTGGTTTATTATAACTGGAATAACTGGAGTTTCTGCTTTCCTACCCATTGTCATCTGGACAAATCTGAATGATGGCATCGATAAACATATGTTAGGATTCACTGATGTTAATTGATTTGAAAATGCATGTATTACTGTGAGTTTAGACTAATTGGTAGTTTTACATATGTTGTTATCAACTGAGGAAAAACACATATCCACCAAAGAAATAATAGGGCTCCAGACGGGTCGGCCTTTTTAATGGTTAAGTAGTCCCACAAAATAAACCAGTGCATCGTGACGAAAATAACAACAAAACAAAAAGCCTGATATGGCTAAAGTGATTCAAGATTCTGTAGAGCAGTTGCAGGGTCAGGCTGAAGCTCCGTCCAGTGGTCAGCTCTTCCTGAAATGAGTTGACCCCTTCCTGGAGTGTCTCTGCTTTATAATCGCTGAACCAGAAGGGGCGGAGTCAACTGTTGTCATTGGGCAGTTTATCTGAGTTGGATATGAAAAAAGAGACAATATCGTCAGTGGGAGCGTCCCCTTTTATCCCACAATGGTACTGCTTACCACTGATGAGTCCGAAAGGTGACCCTCTGACATGCGTGATAATGTACATTATGTAATTTGTAGAGTATTTTTTTGTAAATTTGTTACAGCACTCTGAGCCTGTACTCACTGGAGAGAGCTATAGAAAAACAAATTACAAACTACATCTGAAGAGCTAAAAGTTAGTTCTTCATCACCCAGGTGAGTAATTTGGGCATAAAACAGGTAATCAGCAATCAGGACATCTTCTGATGCTTATAATAATAAAGTGCTTATTATTGCTGATTGCATTCTGTAAAATGTTAGAACTACAAACTATTTAATTCAGCAGACTAATGCTAATGACTAATGGAACTTTATTCTTAAACATTGAGCCTGCACCTTGTTGCCGAATGTTGGCACTAATAATAATTGTTTGCAACAATTTGATGTGTTAAAGCTGCACACTTCATACAGATGTGCTACTATGAAAACACCCACATTTAATTATGTGTTGTCCCATATTGTTTGCAGGAGATGAAGTTTATGGAACACTACATCGTATTAACTACTGTTTGTTGAGCTGATGTAAATAACAGCCATTCACAAAGGAAAAGTAGTTATAGTACAAACAAACTCGCTACGGTTTAAGATTAACACATGCAGTGGATTCAGAAAGCATTCACACCCGATCAGTTTTTTTGCATCTTGCTATGTTGCAGTTAATACTTATGTTTATTAGTATAGAAACCATGCATATCAAAAACTATAATTTAAAACAGAAGAAAACATACAACCTGAATAATTCAAATTTAATACAGCAAGCTTCTTATTAGTTCATTTCACTTTTTAGCTGTTGCAGTCTTTATCTTCTTAATCCAACTAAGGTGTTCCTTTAAAGTGCAAGACACTGCATTGTCTTTTTCTTCTTAGGTCATCTGAGATTCTTGTGAACTTTGGGACGCTATTGCAGGTGGCTAGCCTGACAATGATGTCAAAGACGTGCTTCCAAATTATTTCCTTTGTAGAATTTCATGGTGGCTGATTATACAAATAGAAATAGTTGCATCAGCCAAAATTGAACAAGTGGTCATGTATAATAAATAGTCTTATCACTTATCAGTGAAACTACTTTTAGCTAAAAAAAATAACATGTTGACTAAAAGGTCCCAAGCACTTATTTCATACCCTCTTACAAGCACATACACTCGGGTTAATTTATTTCAAATTAAAGTTTTTACAATCTACTGTAAAGGTTATGACACCAAATTCGTCTTTGCATACCTCCTGATAACTTTCACTTTATATGTATATATGTCAATATCCTCTTGAAAAACACTTTAGTCATTCCTATAAGTCATTGTCATGTGCTCGCTGACTCATCCGTCTGTGCTAAAAGGCACTTGCCTGTTTAACTCCTGTTTTATTGCTCACAATGAAAAATAATGCTTATGAGCTTTACAATAGTCTTGCTTACAAAGCTTATTCACTTTAAAGCTGAATCTCTTCTAAATAATTGCTCAAATACATAGTACAAGTCTAAGAAATGTAAAAAGCATGATTTTTCACTCCAGTACAATAGTGTAGAACTTGTTCCCACAAAGGGCTCTGTCTACACTAAACCCTAAAGAAATCCAAAGTTACATTAAAAATTGTACAAAATTGTGGCTTGTCTTGTGTGGTATAGCAGGTCCGCAGCTCTCAAAGAATGACTGTTTTATTAAATAATCCATTGACCCTGTCAGTCTCCGTGGGCACACTCGCGCAGCTGTGAGGAGTTGGTGAAATAATTGGGGCGAGATGCACCTGCACATGAGGGTGCGATCTTCCTCAAATGCTTTATCGGCTTCTTACAGTGCACAATTGAGACACTGTGCCCATGGAGCCATACAAGTATGGGCCGCCACAGGAAAGAGGGAACAGAGAAGAAGTCAAATAAGACAAACGAAGGCATAGTGGTTGAGAATACAGTATTGGAGGAGTGAGAGAACGAGAACAAGCCAGCCAGAGGTCCCGCGATGGTGTGAAGGATCAGCGCTCTATGGACAGATCGACCCCACTGACTGTGCAGTAGAGTGGGAGAGATCAAGGTGGTGTCCTCTTCAGGGATCTGAGGGACAACTCCATGAGTGAGAAGGATGAAGAGAGGACAACTGATCCGAGTGGTCTGGCAGACGCCGATGGAAGCAGCCAAGAGGGAGATAGTGATGGTGAGGACCACAGCTGCTGAAGTCTCCACCAGCTGAGCGAGCAGTGGGTGAGTTGAGGAGACTAGGAAAGAGATATGCTTGGCTTGTTTGACCCAATAGCTGCTGTTGGTTTTAATTCTCATTTTTAGCCTTGTTTTTAATCACCAGGTTTTTCACGTTTTTACTGATTATTCATTGATTGAACCTTTTTAGGAAGCACTGCACTATTTTGTTTATGTGGACACTTGAATGAATTGTTTTATACATAGGAGGGGACTCTGGTACACGCATGCTGTTGCTGCTTTTCCCTGTTAACAACACTTTTCGTAAAATTCACCTTAATCCTGCACTTTTTACACTTGTTTTATTTCTTTATTTTACATATAGTTCGTGGATGCAGCTGACTCGAACAGAATGGATTTGGATTAATTTTTTATGGACTTTATGGACTTTACCTTGACCGGGAACAACTGAATCTGTGGATCACGGGATGAGACCTACGAACATTTCTTTGTACATTGCGATCTAGGAGCCTGGGATGATTTGTCTCCTTGATTATAGTTGCTATGCTGGTCTGCTCTCGATTCATTTTATTGTGCTTTATGACTAAGAACTGATCTGATGTTCACACCCACCTGGCTTGTGGCTCTGGGGTGATCACGCCTGTAATACCCAGCGTTACTTGTTTGCGGCTGTATGTTGGAACCTCCAAATCCTGCTACCTCTTCCTGCTATGCTTTGTGCTGCTTTGCTATCGCGACCACCGCACCCGCCCGTCTCACCAGCTCCGCTGTGCTGTGCTGCTTCTCCACTGCTTTTCAGATAAGTATTGCCCAGTATCATGCTAAAATACTCTTGTGACAAACTCCTTCATATTAAACAGTTTGTCCAGAGCAAATGGTCTGACTGGAATATCCTAAAAGACACCGGCGTTTTGTGGCGCCCGAAATATGTACATTGCGGGTCAGGTCGCCACCACCGCCGGGCTGCAAATGAAAAGATCACAGGCAGCATTTGCTCAGGAATATGCCGTCCTACTCACAGCCCTGGAAATAGAAGTGTCAGTGTGCCAAATTTACAGTATGTGAAAATAAATTCTGGTCACAGCTCTGTGCAAAAAGAAGTCTCATCAACTAATATAGCATTGTTTAATTCAAGATCTCTTAATGGCAAAGCATTGGTGCTGTCAGAATTCATCATTGACACCAAACTTGAGATACAGTGTTTAACAGAGACTTGGCAAAAACCGAATGAATTTACGTCTCTCACGGAGGTGACACCACCTGGTTACACTTTCCTCACAGAGCCTCGTAGCTCAAGACAAGGCGGAGGAGGACTTGCGGTAATTGTCAGAGTGGAGTTAAATATCAAAAGAATCCCAATTGATTGTCCATTGTCTTTTTCAAGTGTCTGGCTCTTAAACTAATAATGGAATCAGGTCCTGTCTTACTCATTGTTCTTTCTCCAAAATACAATGCATCCTTCTTATCTGATCTGACTGAACTATTAACCCACTTAAGTTTCTTTTCCCAGAGAGTCATTCTTCTTGGTGATTTCAACATCCATTTTGACATCCCCACATCTAAACTGAGAAATGAATTCCTATCCTTACTGGACTGTTTTGACTTCACACAATATGTTGATTTTCCTACCCACTCTGGTGGTCATATATTGGATCTGATCTGTACATCTGGACTATCAGTTGCCAACATTTACAGCACTGATTTGGGACTCTCTGACCATAAAGCAGTACTTTTCACTGTCTCATTACCTCTCCATCTTCTTACCTGTAAACGACAAATTTCTTACTGAAACCTTAAAAATATCTGTCCCTCTATCCTTTCTGGATCCATTTCTGATCTTTTACTGTCTTCACCTATTCCATCAACGCTAGATAGTCTTGTTGACCACTATAACACAGCCCTTCATTCAGCATTAGATAAAACAGCTCCTTTCAAACATAGTGAGGTTTCCTTTAAGCGTTCAGCTCCTTGGTATAATTCAGAATTGTGATCAATGAAAGCAGCTGGCCGACACCTTGAGAGAATGTCATGTAAGACTGGCCTCACCGTGCACATCCAGGCTTTCTCTGACCACCAAAGAGCTTACAGAGAAGCACTAACTGCTGCCAAGAACACCCATTATGGCAGAATAATAGAAAGTGGCCACGATAACCCAAGGGTTTTGTTCTCTGTAGTTAATAAACTACTCCAACCTGCATCTGGCCCAACTACCTCTTCTACTGAAGTCTGTGAGAAATTCTTTCACTTTTTCCGTAACAAAATTAAAGATCTAAGTAATTCAACTAACATAAATACATCATCTGTTTATATCTTTCGCTGTTTTCCCACTCCATCCAACACCTCCTCTAAGTTCTCACCAGTCACATCTGCTTTTGTTAATGACCTGGGGCCTCATGTATAAACGGTGCATACGCACAGAAATGTTGCGTAAGAATGTTTCCACGTTCAAACCGCGATGTATGAAACCTAAATTTAGCATAAAGCCACACACATTTCCACGGTACCTCATACCTTGTCGTACGCAAGTTCTCCGCTTGATTTTGCAGACTGGCAGCACCCAGCATCAAAGCAGTGCTACTGTTCCTGTGTGGTTATCCTTTATTTTCCTGACACGGCTTTATAAATACACTGAAATTAACCGCATATTGTTTATTAGTTTATGCATCTGATTGTAATTAACCAGTAACAATATATAATGGTCCACGGAATGGTCAAACTATTCTAAATACCATAGCTGCTTTAACGTTGCTACTCTCACTGTACTTTCTTCTTCTTCTTTCAGCTGCTCCCATTAGGGGTTGCCACAGTGGATCATCTTTTTCCATATTACTCTCACTGCACCACTCGGAGCAGCTGACCGGAAAGAGAATTGTCGGTATACAGCATCAAGCACACGCTGCCTCAGCCATGCTTCCTATTTGAACTGCTTCTCATATGACAAACACTTCAAACCTTTTCTGTATGGACCTCGCGGTTCAGAAAGAGTTTCATCCCAAGAGCTCTAAACGCACTCAATCAGTCCATCAAGTGCTCTTTGTAGAACTGTTAGTACTTATTAGTACAGTTACCTTACTGTAAACTTGCAGTACAGTTATAATATTGCACAACCTGAGCCACTTTATAAAGAGTGTGTTTACATATGATGACGATATCATTTTTAAGATGAAATGCAGCAAAATATGTTTATTATATTATACAGATAAAACTTTAACTTCATTTAAATAATCTATATTGTTAATAATTAAAGGACACGGTATTGCTGCGCTAGCAAGGATCTGGAGCTCCGCTCTGCTTGCACTGTATGCATCACTGGGACTGGAGTGAAGGATAGAATAATTAAACATGTACTACAAAGATATTTCAATGTTCCTTAAAAGTTTTGAAGAATCGGCTTTATAAGCTTACAGATGGCTTAACGTCCATTACAGAGCTGATTGTGTTGTGATTGGTTACTTGGAGAAAGCAAAGGAAGGACAGGAATTGGAGGTTAGTACATTTAAAAGAGACAGTACTGCAGGGGTGGCCTTAGGCATGTGCAAACTGTGCACCTGCACAGGGCCACCAAATCCCAGGGGCCGCCACACCAATATATATCTATACTAATAAAAGGCAAAGCCCTCACTGACTGACTGACTGACTGACTGACTCACTGACTCATCACTAATTCTCCAACTTCCTGTGCAGGTAGAAGGCTGAAATTTGGCAGGCTCATTCCTTACAGCTTACTTACAAAAGTGAAGCAGTTTTCGTTTCGAAATTCTACGCGTAACGGTCATAACTGGAACCTACTTACGTACATATATACAGCCATAGCCTGCAGCTCGGTCGCTGTGAGAGGCGGAGTTGCGTCCCCCATCATCACGCCTCACATGTAATTGAGTGCCTGCCCATATAAGGCTGTCCGTCAGCAGCAATCTAATAGACACGCTGCCGCTAAATATTCGCGGGTGAAGGACTGTGCTTATGCAAACGAAGATGAGATGGTCAGGGATAGACTAGTGTTTGGCAAAAACTCAGTGAAAGTGCGAGAGAAACTTTTAAGTGCCGGGTCTTAGCTAACATTAAATAAAGCCGTGGACATCGCAAGATTGCACAAGAGAGCACAAGCACAGCTGAGAACCTTTGATGCATGTACTCCGAGCGGCTCATGTGAACTGACTGTGAACGCAGTACGCAGAGAACAAGCAAGAGCTCCAAAGAGCGCTGAACAAAAAACGCATTACACAATTAAGAAGGCAGCAAAAGAATATGAAGCAAGTGACGGATACAAGCATATTCATAAGTGCAGCTACTGCGGAAACAAAGCATGGTGTAAACCTTAAGTTTAAATTAAGTTCATAGACAGTCTGCCGCTGGCGTTTCTCATGCCTATGACGAATAGGATATTCGCGAGATACAAGTTTAATGAGAAGACGCAGGGTACAAATGAGACTTTTGATCACTTTGTAACGGAGTTAAAATTGCTGTAACGGAGTTAAAATTGCTGGTGAAGGACTGTGCTTATGCAAACGAAGATGAGATGGTCAGGGATACAATAGTGTTTGGCACAAACTCAGCAAAAGTGCGAGAGAAACTTTTAAGTGCCGGGTCTGAGCTAACATTAAATAAAGCCATGGACATCGCAAGATCGCACGAGATAGCACAAGCACAGCTGAGATCCTTCGATGCATGTACTCCGTGTGGCTCACGTGAACTGACTTTGCAGGACTGGGAAAGGTAAACCCGTGCATGCAGTGTGTGATGTCTCAGATAAAGAGGAAGACGAGCTGCTTATTGATGCAGTAGGAAAGGAACAACCCTCTGACGCTAACATGTAGACATATCAATAGGAAAGCAAGGTGTAAAGCTTAAGTTTAAATTACGTTTATAGACACGCTGCCACTAAATATTCGCAGGCAAATCCACAACTTAATACCGGGAATGCCTGTTAAACATCTTAGATTCACAAGTACCGATTTGGGTAGTGATCACTTCGATGAATGAAACCTGTTATCTTTACAACGGTTGACAACGAAGATGAAATGGTCAGGGATAGACTAGACAAACACGGAATGTACCTTGAACACAACACATCCTCCAAATAAGAACCTGATTGAAAAAAATAATGATAATCAAATCCTTGATGACAGCAACACTCCTAACAGTCACAAAACAATTACATTGACAATCATGTTACGTTATTTTTAAAATGTTTCCTTTTCTTTTTCATAACTTCTTTAACACACTACTTCTCCATTGCGAAGCGCGGGTATTTTGCTAGTTGAATATAAAACATAAAGAGAAAATAATGACACAGCTAAAAACACAGCAGCAAATTTCGGCAAAAAGTGAAACGCTTGTGTCATGAGCACGAGGCGGCTATGCAGTGTCCGCAACAGATGTGGCCATCTGTCATGCATAATATACCATATTGACATTGGTGGGCAAAGGAGCTACCGATTCTTCCTTTGCCCAGGGCCACCACGAGCCTAGAGCTGCCCCTGAGTACTGCTGCAATAAATTATTTCATTAAAGGTCGCGCACAATCACTGCACCACTGTGCTCACATGTTTAATAACGTGCTTTAACTCCTATCATCATGAAAATGATATCACGTATACATCTCAGTATTTTAGTTATTCAGAGAGCTGTAATATCATGAATGGGTAACACTTTATAATAACTGCACACTATGAAGCATTAGTTAAGCATGACTAAATACTTTGTTCATCATTTAGAAAGCATCGCTTCCACATTAATTGGCATTAGCAACCACTTTATAAATGCCATTATAAATGCTTTAGTACTGATCACAAAGCATATTTATAATGTCTTTGATAACTGTATTTACGATGCTTTATTAATGATCAATTAACTAATAATTAATATTTTTCAAAGACATATTATGTATTTTTTTATTTTCTCATAGACATCATATTATGCAGTAATTTGCCTCATCTCATTTATTATACACTTTTCCTGGTGAGGGTTATGGTGGCAATGGGCCAAGCAGGTCAGCCCGCACTTCCCTGTCCACAGATATAGATTCCAGTTCTCCCTGGGGAATCCCCAGGTGATCCCAAGACCATTATGAAATATAATCCCTGCCACATGGTCTCTGCCCAGAGTGACATGCCCAGAGCTTCTCTAGTGGGAGCTGCCCGGGGAATGTTCTTAAAACATGCCCAATCCACCTCAGCTGGCTCCTCTGACTTTACTCCGAGGCTCTACCAAATCAGCAAGCTTCTCATCCTTCTATGGAGTGTCCGCCCAGTCATCCTGTGAAGAGGCTTAATTTTTGCCTCCTGTACTTGCGATCATCCTCCAACTTAGACCAGTCTGGAGCTTTCTGCAAGAAGGCGTTAGCCTTTATTGTTCATGTTACCTTTCTCTGTCCACAGCCTCCTTTATTCCTTTTGCTACTTCTAAGCCTGGTGTCAACCTATGACCCCTGGGAGCAACTCTGGTCCTTAACTGCATTTCAGGGGACCTTTTCTCCTCTACAGTTGTTCTCAGCTCCTCTTCTTCACCCAGTCTTGTACTGGAACTTAGGCCTTGCTGTCCCCCTTTTCATAGAGCTACCTCATTTTTTTCACTTCATCCATTAACTTACCATAGGCAAGGGGCTATGGCAGGCTGTTCTCCACTGAATTCTTGGGATTCATATTAACATGAGAGAGCCCCTCCAGTCACCACATAAATTTGACAGAAAAGACTGTCTTATCTTATCTGCCGAAGAGGGTGAGTGTGGGGGGTGGTATGTGCACAAAGCTCCAAGTGTCAAAGCCAAATTGTCAAAGCCAATTCAGGATGAGTAGAATACCTTTATTTTAACACTCAGTACATGGAAGGAGGTGACTGAATTACAGCTGCTGGTTACACTTCTTAAATACATTTGTTAATTACATGCAATACATGATTAGTTCCATTACTCTTCTCCTTGTAAGTTACAGATAAACAGGCTCTTGGAGTCAGGATTCTACTACACTAGACAATACTTGTCCTTGTGCTAAAGTAGCAACAGGGACTGGGTAATAGATCAAAAAGCTTTAATTAAAATGCCTTTCAAGAGTGCTAGAGGCAAAAGTTATCAATTAACAAGAAAACAAGTCATTCAGTATAGTCAGTATATAATTAAATAATACACATCAACTGTCACAATGGTGATGGACAGGTTGACAGACGAGATTAGACAGGAGTACCCATGGACCATGATGTTTGCTGATGACATTGTGATCTGTAGCGATAGTAGGGAGCAGGTTGAGGAGACCCTGGAGAGTTGGAGATATGCTCTAGAGAGGAGAGGAATGAAGGTCAGTAGGAACAAGACAGAATACATGTGTTTGAATCAGAGTAAGGTCAGTGGAATGGTGAGGATGCAGGGAGTAGAGTTGGCGAAGGTGGATGAGTTTAAATACTTGGGATCAACAATTCAAAGTAATGGGGATTGTGGAAGAGAGCTGAAAAAGAGAGCGCAGGCAGGGTAGAATGGGTGGAGAAGAGTGTCAGTAGTAATTTGTGACAGATGGGTATCAGAAAGAGTGAAAGAGAAGGATCTACAGGATGGTAGTGAGACCAGCTTTGTTATATGGGTTGGAGATGGCACTGACCAGAAAGCAGGAGACAGAGCTGGAGGTGGCAGAGTTAAAGATGTTAAGATTTGCATTGGGTGTGACGAGGATGGATAGGATTAGAAATGAGTACATTAGAGGGTCAGCTCAAGTTGGAAGGTTTGAAGACAAAGTCAGAGAGGCGAGATTGCACTGGTTTGGACATGTGCAGAGGAGAGATGCTGGGTATATTGGGAAAATGATGTTAAGGATAGAGCTGCCAGGCAAAAGGAAAACAGGAAAGCCTAAGAGCAGATTTATGGATGTGGTGAGAGAGGACATGCAGGTGATGGGTGTAACAGTACAAGCTGCAGAAGACAGAACGGTATGGATATGATCCACTGTGGCAACCCCTAATGGAAGCAGCCGAAAGAAGAAGAACAAGAAGTAAAAATAAACTGTCATACATTCTTCCAGCCATTGCCCTCAGCCCATGACCACAGGATAATGACAGGGATGTAGATCAATCAGTAAACCGAGAGTTTTATCTTTAAACTCAGCTCTCGCATCACCAATACAGATCAGTACAACACCTGCAAAACAACTACGACTAGCACATTTAGTACAAAACACAATTTTATATATATATATACTGTATATACTGTATATACAT
>JANRMT010062819.1:69413109-69446298 GCA_026402145.1 Polypterus bichir lapradei
ATATATATAGTCACACACGTGCGCATAGGAGGCAGCTGAAGGGCTTGAGTGACGGCAGTTCTGAGGCATGCCGGGAGCTGGCAGAGTGCACTGACTCTTTTTCTCTCTTTCCTGTAGACCATTCCCGGGAGATTCCATCTGGCTCTCTTGACGTCACTTCCGGGACTGAGCCAATGGAAGGAGACCTTACCGGCTCCGGCCCCTGTGATATCACGTCCATGCTCGAAACAACAGCTAAAGAACATGGGCCTTATGACCTCACTTCCTGTCTTCCTCTTTAAAAGCCTGTCTCTTTTCCCTAAATCCTCAGTCTTGTTTTGGACTCATTTGTATGCACATCAGTGCTGTTTATTTTGATAAAAAATGACTTTGCAGCAAGATACCAGAATATATGGGTGGCTGCCCCAAACCTTTATCAGAGTATGTCTCATTATTGTGACTATATATATATATATATATATATATATATATATATATATATACAGTATATGCAGTGATTTGATGGGTTTTTCCTAAATGCACAGGTATATAACATAATAATTATTTATATTCAATTATAGTGCATTTCAATTGGACAGGTTTACAGTTCTATACCCATTTACACATTTAATAAACCAAAATAAAAATGCTATACTGACATTCATATATAAGATATATATTTGTAAATAACAAGAAAGAAATAAAGAAAAAGATACAGGGGCCCAACTGGGACTCATTATTTATTGGAAGGCAGGTGAAAATGGAAAAAAGAACAAAAAATAATATTCCAACATTATGGTCAGCGGCTAGTTAGATATGCCATTGGAAAGAAGTTGAATAACTTTCAGAAAGATCTTATTATGTTTTTTTTTCTTTCTCACTTCTCACTATCTACTGTCCTTTCCAGGTCATCAGACTTTTCACTGAAGATAGATGGAAATGTAGATGGCAATTAGACACCTTGACTCAGTGGTAACATGTGTTTCTTTTCACTGGGGAGAGAGCTAACAGGCACATTTGACTTGCAGTCCGAGACTCCTCCTCTTTTTATGTTCCCCTTAACCAGGAGCCAATCAATAGTGACAGCTGTGATAATATGTAAGCTAAAATTAAAGAAGACTCTCTGGTGTCATATTCTTCCTTCAGTAATGGTACAGAAGTCTAAAATTAATCAGAAGAGAGGTTTATTATTTCAAACAGTGAGATACTGTATGTTATACTGAATGTTTCATAAAATTGTGTTATGTTCTTAAGCTTGCCTAAAGCATTTATAGCAGCTAAGTGTCCAATTTTATTTTCTTGGGTAGAAAGTCATGCAATCGTAGCATTTGCTAGAAAAGCCTGCCCTAAGGGAACCTTACAGATTTTCTCATAGAGCACCACAAGGTCTTTTAGAGGTTTTCTTCCATGATTTTAGATATATTGCTTTTCCTGGAGACACGTCCTGCCCGCAATAACATCTAGACGCCCTGTTATTGGTTCTGCTTCCTCCCGCTCTCTGTTTCATAAATGGCCTCACCCTGACAGTCTTTCTCCTTGGCAATACCCCAGGACAATTTTTATATATATTTATACTGTGTATGTATCTTTTTAAGATTGTTTCTGTCCTTCAGGTTCCTAAGACTTCAATTATTGTAAATGCAAATTAATTTATTGTTGCAACTGACTTTTGACTTTAATGAAGGAAGACATATGCACCAGAATGATGGGCAAAAAGAACAGTAGAACTTTGGCTGTTTTATTTACATTTAACCAAAATGGAGAAAAGAATGACTTTTAATTGAAACCGAACTCTTTCTACAAGTTTTACTGGCTCCATGTTCTGCAGTGTTGTGGCCTTGGAACACGTCATACACACACTACTACCTCAGTTCTTCACAAGCTAAAGTGGTTATCACGCTTACAGAACACACCATACCTGAAATGCCAAAGTTGCTCCAGACGTCAAAGTCACCTGGGCGTTATGGCCCCAGAACATGTTGTTGGATCATGGCCGTTTCTGCATGGCCATGATCAAACATTTCACAATTGTGATGTTTGCTGCCATTCACATGACACAGATGTCACTTAGTAGCTTGGTGTCATCCATGTCTTTCTATTATAAAAGAAAATCTTGCAACAAGACGTGATCTTCTGAGAGACAGAGAGACACTATAGAGAGGCAGAGACACATCAGTTCCCGTGACACGGTTAAGTCACGGTCAAGTCACGTCATACTGACATCCATGGCAAGTCACGCCCTATTTACAAACATTGTCAAACAAGATCGTGGTCATCTAACCTCTCAGTTGTTGCCCCGCCCTACTTACAACCATTTCCAAACAAGATCACGGTCATCTAAAAAACGAAGAAGAAAGAGCAGCTCTAAAACAATTGATAAGTTAAAGATGACATGCGACACAATCAAGTCACATCGTACTGACATCCTTTGGAAGCATGTTCCCGTGAGACTGTGACCTAGGCAAGGAAAATAATAATCAGCCCGGAACAAGTGGAATTGAAAACCGTGCAGGTCCAAACGTGTTCAGAAATAAATGGCAAATAGTAAAAGACATAGTAAAACTTCATAAAGAAGTTCAAACACGTTGGTGCCATACACATGCAGAGCAGGTTACAGATTATGAAAGCAGTGGGATTCGAAAGGCTCCAAAAAAACCTTGGCGCGATACACACGCAGAACAACATAAAACATGAAAGTAGTACAATTCGAATGTGTCATAAAACAGAGTACAGATCACATTTGCGCAAATAAACGGAAATTATTACTAGGTGAAATAACGGAACAGCAAAACAAGATCGAATATATGCACATAGATGATATGTCAGAAGTATGTAGATATTGTAAGGCTTTAAGTCAGAGACTTGATCTTCTAATTCGTGTTGCCATCAGGGAAAAGTACCATACGATATGAGTATCTGTATTACCGCAACAATTATAGCTATGACAAGTTTAATTTGGAAAAACCACAATCTGGTCAGGTGTATACTGTATGTATGATCACAGAGAAGCGATGCAACATAGAATCGAAAGAGTTAAATGATCCAACATTCTGGAACTTATACAGCCAATAATAGATACAAATCCATACATCCAAAAGTATCGCACTTTACAAGAAAGTTATCAGCAAAACACGGACAAAGAAATTTTTTTGGATTTCTATATGAATCCGTAAGATCAAAGTCGCATTTATAATAAACCCACATGTGACGAATTGTCAGCGATAATACTTTCGAAAGACGGAGATATCAAAGACAGAGTAGATATTCGTGTATATCCAAAGACAAAGTATGCTTCATCATGTATGTCAAATACATCGCCATATGCCGACCCTTTACTCTTTCTTTTGCATTTACCAGATGGCGAAACAGGATGGTTGTACATATGAAACAAACGTATTCAGAAAAAACGAATAACACCCACACAATATTTCACAATAATGTCAAGATTAGTGATACGTTCCCATGTATGTAACCCACTTCTATCATCTCAACATCTGTCACATTACATTATTAATGTGTATGTAAAAGTCGCACCTAATTGTCTCTTCTTTATTAAATTGAATCAAGCTACATATGCAAGGTCTCATTGATCAATTCAACAATTCAAATATCAATAGTTCAGACATATTCAAAATAGGAAAAGCAGTAATATAACCATCATTATATCAAGGTAGTCCAAGAACATTGCAACAGTTATATCATGATGCAATGGCAATATCCAGAACTATCGGTCAGGCAGATTTCTTTATTACAACGACGTGCAATCCACAGTGGCCAGAAATCTGCAGCTTCTTGACAACAATGCCACAAGGCTACATCCGCTCTGGATATTCCAACTTTCGTAAGTAGATTTTTTTATCAGAAATTCTTATATTTATTGGATGAACTCGAAACGCTGTTCGAGCAAAAAGGACATCTTGATATGCCATTCGTATTAAAACCCCCATCTGAATAGCTTTTGCAATGACAATTAACAAATCACAAGGACAAACATTTCATACAGTTGGTTTTATAATGATGTTTTAAAATAAAAAGTGAACATAATGCATATGTAACAATTCCCATGGAAAAAAAAAACCTATTTTACTTGTATTTCCACAGGAATAAACCTGGGGGTTTGCGATGGAAGTGAGCAGAGGGTGAAGCCCCCTAGTTCTGTCTATAAAATCTGGTGGTGCATTGCTCATGGTATCCATGTGTAGGATATCTCTGTTGGGGAAAGAGTAACTACAGAATTTGCTGGTAGTGGCCATTATTTCTGTCTCATTAAGATCTTGAAATTGACAATGACAGAGGATTTCTTTATGGCAGTGTAGGTGTTACGATACAGTTAGGGTATCATCCACATGATTTGTAAATGTTCTTGTTATTATCTTGTCTACATGTGTATTTGGTTTAAGTCATTGTTATATGTAATTATGCAGTGTTTTGCTTTTTTTATGTGTCTTGCTCTTTATATGTGGAAATTTAGGGACAGTGCCACCTAACACTGCAGTATCTGAGTAACTGCCACCAGCAGCATTTAACACTGTTTTGAGAATGTTATTAGTCATCTTGCTTTTTTTCTGTTCACTTTGTGGATTTATCTGTTAATTGAATGATTTTTTCAGTTTATGGGCATTCTGTCTGTGTTTAAGGTACTGATTTTAGGATTTTAGATTTATTTTGTTACCCTTTTGTTTGTCTCATATGGCAAAAAGCTTTTTGATATGGGTTGCTTCAGTTTTGTTTATGAAACTGCAATCTTTTTGTTAAAAGCCTTCACTTTCTTAACCACTTATGCACAAGGTGTCCTGCCAGCGGAGCACTGCTATAGTTCAAAATTATTTGTGTACATTGCAATAAACCCACAAGTCAATCAAAAGCAATAATGGTATTTTTACATAACCAAAGGTGTCTTCTTTCAAAAAAATAATCAAAAGCTTCCATGTTATCTACTCATTACTGTATTAAAATATGCAATCTGCACATGTACAGCACACCCTGAGGTGAGCAGCAGCATAACAACAGCTGTCTGTTTTTATCAAATATCCCTCCTATATTGAGCTGCATGCTGTGAAAGACCCATTACCATCGGATAGCTGAGTTTCAGAGCATTCTAATAGTGCATAGTTGTCTGTGATTGGTCATTTGTACTCCATGTCACAGCTATATGTAAATGGCAGCAAATATATTGGGTATGTAGCAGCTCATCTAAACTCACTGTTATGCATCATTACACACAAAGCTCGAGTCAGATTCTGCGCAAAGCTTTGACTTTATTGAGATCAACGTGTTTTATGAAGGATGCAAGGCTATGCTTGATTTTGTAAATACTGCTTAATATAACTTTGAAGCATCACAGAGTGCAGTTTTACAGTTCAAGTGTCAGAGGTTCATTTACCATACCCAGAGGCTATCTGCTGCCTGTGTTCCCTATGTTAGTTTACTGAGCAGTGCTCTTTGAATTTCAACTTAGAGTACACCAGCAATGTTTCTAAGGGTATCAAGTAGTAATTGTTATGCTGTACTTGTGCCTCTCGAAGTTTCCTAGAAGGAAAATCCTTTCCCTCCTGCTTGATCGAATGCCACTGTATCATTCCACTCACTTTACTGTGTTGTGAGCATATGAGAAAAAAATTAGTTTCAGCTAGTGACTTGTTTACTTGTTCTCCTCCTCTGAAGGGATAGATTGTGCTTGCTTTACTCCCATCTCACCCCCACCAATGCCAACATCCCCAGGAGGGGTGGAATAAGTGCAAATATAAAGGAGAAATGAAATCGAACAGAGACTTTAGAAAGGTTGAAAAGAGCAAAATCAGAAACAGGATTAAAAGTAACACAAGGCCGTGTTGATCATAGGGAAAAACTGGGCAGAGACTTAAAAGTGGCTGAGAAAGGCAGGTTTAGGTGTATGTGTCTGCATACCTAGCTCTGTGCTCAAGGCTGCCTGTGTCCAGGGCTACCAGCAAGGACATTGTCTCCTAGCACTTGAAGAAGCTAGTATGAAAATGTGCTTGTACTGTACTTAGTTTATTCCAGAAGTGAAATGCAAAAAAAAAAAAACAATAACAACAAAATAAATGCATTAACCTTTGTGGGACAACTGCAACAGAAGGCAGGACAGGATGGGTGAATAGCAGCAGAAAAAAACCAATCTATTGTGCAAAATGTAAGCTTCCTCTGTGTCTGGTGGTAAACAGAAAACATTTTAAGGACTGGCATGAAAAATAATTTTCAGGTTTAGATGAGTACCTAATTATACACAAATAGTTACAAATTGTTTACTTGTTACTTCAGAGTGATATAAAGTGTGTGCGTGCTTATGTGTATATATGCATTTTCTTTTCTAAAAACTAAATAATATATAACTGCAACTGCAATATTTGTTTTGAGAGATTGCTTAGGTGCAAGTGACTAAATGGTTCCAAAAAGGGACACTATGTTTCCAAACAGGGAGACACCTTGTGCCAAACAGTTTAACTTTACAATGATATGGGATATGATGTCTAACTTGGCAGATTGAAGCACAAACAACACTTGCTTCCAGGATTGTGCATCATTAAAAGTCTTGGTTATGTACAGTACTGTAAAATTCAGTTTTTTTGGAGAAATCCCTAAAACACTAAATGTATTGTGCTTTATTTTGATAAACAGAAGTTTGTAATGATGTAAATACTTTCTTTTAAAAAATTTGAATGTCCTCCTTGCTACTGCTCTGCCATTTCCAGCTCATTTATATCATAAACAGAGTAACTGCTGTCAATTTTGGGTGGATAATTTTGGTGCAATAATGCCAAAAAGCCCTTAGTGCATAAAGGATTTTTTTTATTGTTTTTGGGTGAGTTTTTGTATTGTTTTCTTTCCTCCCTTTATGGGTCTATTTTGACTTTAAAAGAATTTACCCCACAATTCGGCCATAAGCCTGCATTTTGAGTTTGGGGTCTGGCTGGTGATGGGCCATGTCAAAAGAGATTAAAAATAATAATGTATATAAATTTTAATTTGTAAATAGTTATGGAGAAGTAAGCGCTTACCTCTAGGATAGAAGAGAAGGGCAGAGACAAGGGACTGTAGTAAGTGGGGGCACACCTTATGGTATTTTTAATTAATTTAAAATAACATCTACTCTACATATGTCAAATCCTAAGCCTAAAATGCAACAATTTTATGTGAAGTTTTTATGTCACATTTTTTCTCACACTTTAAATCAGGTTTATTTTAAAACCTACATATATATGTTTAGTATCATTCTTTTCGGAATTTATCGAACTTTAATGTGATGTTGTTAGATTTTTAGATTCTTATTTCGTTTTTAAATTCTAAACTAAAGAATATCAAGAACTCACATACCGCAAGATGCCAATAGATTTAACCACCCTCGGGGCTTAAAATAAAAGACAAAGAGTAGGACAGCTTCTGTACGGGCTTTTAAATGTTCGAAGTGCTGCGCGAGATGCAGATCACGCAGCACGGCAGCAGCAGCAAGCCAGCAGCTGATCGAGCAAACAGGAGGTAAAAAAAAAAACTATTTGTTTCCCATTGTATCACTGTTTAAGAGGGGGTTTTGGAGGAACGACCGCGTCTCCTTGGGGTGCGTTCAGCCCCCCTCTTCACAACGCGAGCGGCAGAGATGCGGAGTGGCTGGCGTGTATCACAGGCCGGGAGGTTGCCGACCAAAGCGAGCCGGGGGCAAACCCCTAGTTTGCACAATAATAAGTTGTTATTAAGCCTAATGCAAAGATGGCTTTGTAGCTAAACTTCCTTTTGCATGCAGTGGCCTGGCTCTGCTTTTTCACTTGCTTGTTCGACCACCAATATGGCATAATGAAAGTCAAGAACAGGCAGCTGCTTAAGATTTCAACCTTGAGAGATTCTTTTTCGAGTACATCACCGGTATTCTATATATGGGCCTTCCTGACTTAAGTTGTGTAATTGATAAATAAATAAGTTTCTGTAAAATAATGGGAACACCTGCACAGGCTGTGACATAATAATGGCCAGTTTCGGTCAAGATAATGGTGAGAAGAACATGGGCATTTTTGATAGATGATAAGAGATAAATTTATATAAAAACCAATGCACTTCCTTGTTTGGGCACTTGCACCACGGTCAACTTTGCTATGTGATAAAAGATTTTTCTGCACTTCCATCTGGGCTCTGACACTGCTTCCTTTCGAGAGAGCGCTTTTCTCAACGACAGCCTTGTGTTAGGCGAGAGCAGAAGCCCGTGCAATGTGGACAATGCAAATGAAAATGAAAATTCATTTAGAAAGAAAGCCTTAAAAGTTACAGGTTTCAGGAAAAGAGTTTAAAAGAATGCTTACCAGAAGAAGACGGAGGGGGAGAAGCATGTCCATCTGCGGGTGTGCGTGCGAGTATGGAGACTTATTTTAAGAGTACAGGTTTGGAGAGAGGCACAGCTGTCCTCACAGCATGAGCCTTCAATTGAAAGAATGGGAGCGGAAAATGGGACTGGTCATGACAGCTCCCTAGCCGTATAAAGGAGAGAGTGAGAAGCTTTCTGAAAGATTCAAAAGGTAATGCTAAATTATCAAAAATAGGTTAGCTAAAACAAGAGTAATCCAAGAACAGAAAACAAATGTCAGGCTCCCAAAAAAAACCAATACAAAAATATCCAAAGAACCATCATGAAATGAACAGGACATTAGAGGGAGGCACAAAAAGGAAAAAGGACAGAAGAACAACAAAAAACGGAAAAGCTAATACACAATTAGCAACCAAACTGGAGCTAACAATACCATTAAATAAGCCTGTGAGTATAGCCCCATTGAGAACATGTCACATTGGATGACTGTACCAGTGATTTCAATCGTAGCCTTCATTTACAAAGGCAGTCAGCGTGCTCCTGTAAATATGAATCAGCTAATGTGACATGCCCAGCATCCATCCCAATCCCTTATTTGAGTCTGTCTTTAGCTGTGGGGGGGGTCTGTGTACATGACAGCTGACAACTAATGAATGCTCATCTGGAAGTACAATGCATATAATGTAGCAATGAGAAATAAGGAATGTGGGTGTTTTGGACTTCACAAAAAGAGAAGCTCGTCTGTCTGATGTCTCATGTTTTACATACCATGACAAAATGGGAAAAACAAAAAAATGGGCAGAGAGTGATGTTGAACTTTCTGTACCAGTTAACCCTTTCCAAAGTGCCTACCTCTGTTAGGCAGCACACTATTGGTTGTCAGAAAAAGGTGCAAGCAAGACTGTGCTGGAAGGTTCACATGCAGTCGCTAAATGTGATATGGGCAGCAATTTACAGTCATTGAAACTGACATGGTCTGGTGACAAGATCCGTAACTGCAGTCGGCAGGTCTGACATAACCTACGTCTAGAAGTCAATGTGTGTAAGAACGCTAGGGATCGCTGTTGCCCCTTAAACCCAACAGACAGATACGCAGACGCAGGATAAAAGCATAAGAGAAGATCTTTTAATTATTTTTTCTACTTCATAGTGCCTTTTAGGCACTACAGCCACCGTACACAAATAAACCAACAATAAATCAATACAATGTTCTCCTCCACACCTCCCAGCAAGCTCTGTCCTCTTCTTCCTGACTCGTCTGTTGGGTCTTCAGCAGTCCTTTATATAGTGCCCAACCCGGAAGTGATTCTGTTTTTCCTTCCACGTAACTTGCCAGCACGTCCAGGTCAGAATAGAGAACTCAAATTATTTAATCAGTCCGGAAGTACTTTGGGGATCCTGTCCATGTGATCCATTAGTACTTCCAGGCTATAGGGAAAGTATGACTCCATCCAGTCCTTCTACAACTCCCTCTGGCGGCACCCAGGACACCCAACAGGGCTGTGAAACTGAACTTCAAGTCCCAGGATGCCCTGCAGGAATCCGGGGCACCGCTGTACTCCAGGGGAGCTGCCATCTAGCATCTTGGGAGAGGCAGTGTCCAAAAGTTGCTGCCTTTCCCCATTTTTTCCTTCATGGGGTGTCCCGGCCGTCCATTACAATAACATTGATATTAGCTGCACACCTTTGGTGTTAGGGAGGCCCTGCCCCTTTGTGCTCAATGTAAAAAGAAAAAGTTGAAAAGCAAACTAAGGACCTTTTCATAAACAAGAAAGAAGTTTATAAAATGATAAACTGAAATTTAAGGAAATCATTTAATTAAAACAATTACATAAATAAAGGAGGTAACATAGCTCCATTAACAAAAATTAGCAAAACAATTTAAAAAAAAATGTAGACAAGCAAAAATGGAAACAGAAAAAAATGAACTCACATGCAGTTAAATCTTCAAGGCTACACAGATAATCAAAAACTGGCTGTGGGTAGAATCAGAAAGTTTGGTCCATAATTTAAAGTTTTCAAATGGGGAAAACCCCAGTGCATAAACTGCAAGGTCAACACGTAAAACATCTGTCTTCTTGGATGATGGAAAAAAAAATGAGGCTAAATAAGAAAATGAATCTAATTACAGTCACTGGCACTAGGACTGGCACTGGAAAAGCCAAATGACCTTGAGTCTGCTAATATAAACAGAAGCCTTTTTCCAGCTTGTTTTCCAAAATTACTCTGCATCAGCACTTACAGTATATGATTGCTACCCATACCTTGACAAGCAAATGGAAAGAAAATGAGATGATATGAGATGATATGTATGTATCTGGATTTTTTATTCTTAGCTGATTTTATGGTTCTGTAGTTGTAACGTCCTAACAGATAATTTGCATTCCTTTATTAAGCAGTTTGTTAACCACAGCTCCTTTATTTTAATTTAGGAGCTGTTTTTCATTCTTTAAATTATTCAACAGTCAGCCTGTTAAAATCCCAAGTCCTTATGAAATTCTCTGTAGACTGCTCTTTAGGGAATACTGCTTGTCATAAAATGCTAGAAGCCATTGCACTTTATGTATATTTCAAAGTGATTGATATAGGGTGTGAATTAAAGCTTAACAGTTTAGTAATTTATTAGAACCCTACTGTTTAAAATAATAAATATACATTTTTATGGCGGTATTTTCTGTTTTATTGAAGAATGCTTACAAATGCTTTGAATAGCAGCAATTTAAAGTTTCCTTGTTCAGAATTGAAACATTTTGAAGGCCTTCATTTGGAATTCGCAGAGCACTTGATATATTTTTATACTGTGCACTCTTCACTTCAGTGTGACCCCACACCATACACAGAGCCACAAGGGTGTACACCATGCGAATAAAAATAAAAATCTGTGTACATGGGGAAATTCATATTTAAAATCCATGACTAGCTGACATTTGACAGACACCGCCACTGCGTCTGCCAAGGTGTTTGACATTTGTAAATTATAATTGACATAAAGTTTACAAAATATATTATAATTGACATAAAGTTTACAAAATACATTGCAAACTGGTTAATGATAACAGGCAGACAACACAAACCAATTGAATCAAAAGCTGTTATGTAAGTACTCACTATTCTATAAATGTTATTGAGTGCTTAGGCATTAGAAAGGAAAAGTCAAATATTAGGGCCATTTGTAAAAAAAAATATGAAATGGTTTGGTATTATTAGTGAGGAAAACTAAAAATCACTATTTGTGCCATATTTCAAAAATCACAACCAGTTTTTACAGAATTAGAGTGCAGTTTAACTAGTACATACACTATAGTTTTGGTGTCATTTGGATAAATAGTAATAAATCAAATAATGTTTAGTGGGAAAAGGATTTTCATATGGTTTAGTTAAAAATAATGATTGTTTGTCCATTAAAGGCTAAAGGCTCAAGAATTAAAATCTCTTTCTTTAAACTTCCTTTATATAACTATGGAAATAAGTAATTAATGTATTTTCTGTAAGTAGAATTTGTTTCTGCTTACTGATTTTTGGTAGAAATGTTGTTATTTCACTTAAGGGCATGAATCTGTGTTTTCTCTATAATGGCTTCCACAAGTTCTTACATTTTTAAAGGCTCATGGGACTACCACATTTATATTTCTATAATACGTATATAGTTGATTCTGGGGCATCTTTCTTATTTATCTTAAAGTTAATAAACCTTTAAAAATAACTGTAAGAAAAGAATGCCAACATGGGCCTAGAAAATATTGCTGCTTTGTCTTAACAAGAGGCAGTGAAAAAGATTTTAATTATAAGATCAGAAAATGAAACGTTGTCAAAAATTATGAGTGTGTATAAATATCAACAAGAGTAGCTGATCTTTCACCAAGCCGGAAATGTAAGACAAGAATTAGAAACCCTTGAAATAAAAGAAAGTCAGAATGCCAAGATCCGAAATATGCAGAAAATAACACAAAGTATTTTTATCCAAAATGCAGATAAATAAGAATTGCATGTGCCAAAATAAATAGGTTGCACCGAAAGGTATAGGTTGTGCCAACAACAACACATATTGTGGAACTCAGGAATAGTTGCCAAGGCAATGGCTTTTGGTCCTACCTCAAAATAGCGGTGCCCGTAAACAATCTAAAATGGCATCATGGGAAGACGATAAAAATGAGGTTTTAAAGAAAGGCAGACAGAGAGAAACTAATATCAAAGTTGGTTTCTCTGGGCATAAAACCCCCAGTTTAGCCACACATCTAAAAATACAGAGGGAAACTCACAAAAAATGAATAAAATAAACCAGTAGTAACAACTGCGAAGCTTAAAATAACTGACGATTTACTATCAGTTAAACTAAACAGAACTTTATAAGAATAAACTGATTTAAACCATCTATTTACTATGACATGATTAGAGATTTAAAAATGTGTGCAAATAAGTACGCAAAGTATATGACATTTAGAAAATGTGACGGCACAACATATTTGCCAATTCCAGGGTCAAGATTCTAGTTTATTTTTAATTTTGTCACAATTTAATAAGAAGACATGAAAATTGCCTTCTCAGCTGCATGAAATAACAGACAAAAATAAAACGCATAGAGACAAACAGGTGAAAATTTACACAAAAATTCTGAAATATTTACAAAATAAAAAAAAGGTACGTTGTTAGCTGCTCCTAACAGTTTCACAGGACATTAATTATCTAAAGCAGATGCACAATATGTATGAAAAACTCTACACTGTAATCCAAATGAATGCCAGATAATTAAGTTAGCATACAGTATACACCAGGAAGACTCTTTTATGCTATCCAGAAATTAGGACAACTGAAGATTGTGACACTGACCTTTATATTGTTGCAACTCCAAATGTTCATGACAAATAGATTCCTTTAGTTCACAGAAGACTTCTTTATAAAACAGATAAATATTAATAATCTATATAATTAAAACTGTAAGCCATTTCCATTTGGATGTCTGTTTATTTGTGGATTTGTTTGTTTGCTCATCTTGCCAAAATGGCGGAACAGATTTTCACTAAATTTTGCATTTACCTTGCCATTGGTCCAACTTAAAATATAAGCTGCATGCCATATTGGGAAGAGAGGTAATAACAGGAATGGGCAACGCAAAAAACAGTGCCAACGCAGGGACTACAATTCCCATTACACAGAACAAGTCAAAGTTTTGTGGCAGCAAAAGCAGAATCTTAGATGACAGGTACATATAGCATTTTCTTCTTAATTCATTTTGCAGTGTCTCACTGGATTACGGCTTGGATTTAGTCATGTTAAATTTCCAAAAGACAATTTTCTACCATTCATTTATACCCACGTAACACCGGGAGCTTTGGCTAGTTAACAAATAAAAACTGACTTAATTACTTGTACATTTGCAAACATGAAGTTGGTAAGCGCTAAAAAAATTGGTAGTGTACCGGGCAACAGACAAGAGCACGTGTTGTCCGGCAGGGACCAGCTACCTGTAGTGTTTATTGTGTAAAACTACGAATAAATACATCTGAGTCTCTGTCCCTCTCTCATCTCGGTGCTCTTTACACCATGAAAAATGGCACTTGGTGATCCAAAAGAAAGCATTTACATTTTACAATTAACTACCTTACACTCACAAACAATTATTGTAAAGATTCAGTTGCATTACTTGTACTCAGACATTTTCATTTTTAGCAGGAATGTTAGGAAGATTTGACACAAAAATCAAAATGGGCATTGGCAATACAATACATGATGCTTACAGTTTTTTTCATCTTATGGAAAATTGATGATTTATATATTGATGATTTAGTATAATTGTGGCACGGTGGTGCAGTGGTAGCGCTGCTGCCTTGCAGTAAGGAGACCTGGGTTCGCTTCCTCGGTCCTCCATGCGTGGAGTTTGCATGTTCTCCCCATGTCTGCGTAGGTTCCCTCCGGGTGCTCTGGTTTCCTCCCACAGTCCAAAGACATGCAGGTTAGGTCCTGTGGTGGGCTGGTGCCCTGCCTGGGATTTGTTCCTGCCTTGCGCCCTTTATAGCAGGTTGGGTAATGACTGACTGATTTAGTATTAACAAAGCTATCATACATTTAAGTATTGTGGCGAACAGCCGGGGCCCTTGCCTGGCCAAGACGCCTCTTTTTTATATGGTCCATGGGAACAAGCATGGACTGAACAGTACATACCCCGGGACGCTAGATGGCAGTGGTGCCTTGGATTCCTGCAGGGCTCCATGGGAGATGGAGTTCTCTACAACCCTGTTGGGATCTGGGGGTGTGGCCAGGGGGCGCTGCAGTGGTTCCTGAGCCCATGTGGGCGGTTCTTCCACCACATCCAGAAGTGCAGCCGGAAATGGGTTATCAAACACCTGGAGCACTTCTGGGTGGGCTATAAAAGGAGCCAGCAGCCACCACTCCGGGAGCCAAAGTCAGGAGGAGGGAGACAAAGCTTGCCGGAGAGGAGTGGAGGAAGATTTATTGTAAGTATTGTGTGCTATTGTGCTTATTGGGACTGTGTTGTTCCTGTGGGAACAGGGAAGGCGTTGCCCACAGGTTAAGAAAAGAGAATAAAAAACTTGTGTTTTTATGAGTGTGTCTGTATTGTCTGCCTGTGTCAGGTTGGGTGGCTGGCATGCCCCCTAGTGGTCTTGTTACAGTATAAAGTACCTGGATACACACCATAGCTCACTTCATTTTAAAAAAATTCTCTGCATTAAACATATTCTTTCAATCCATTTTAAACCAGAAAAGTAAAACTCTTTGGAAGTAAAAGGAACTATCAGCTAATGTCATAAACTAAGACACATTTCCGGTATAATCTGGACAGCATCATAAAATTTAATATTCTCTAGTTCTGCTTGAAAATAGCATGTGTCTGGTGTGTAAATCTGACAGAGGACTCAGGTCATGTATCTATTCACCTCCTTGAATGTTATGTGAGATGAAATGCCTGCCCTTCAAGACATTTACAGCATTTACTTATTAGTTATTTAGAAACGCGTAATGCAAGTAAAACAATGCTAGTTAAGTCAGCAACCGTAAAATATCTACAAGAATTTAAACTACACTACTTTGTTACTGGGAAATTGAATTTGATTATAGTAACACGTTACTTAGCACTCTGGTGATCAGCTACTGCTGCTCTCGAAAATCAGGATCATGACTCCAGTGTAACAATGTAAAGGACTGAGACCTGTCATCTCACACTTACAGAACGACAATCACTTGCTAACCCAATCATGCTAACCCAAAATATCTCTGCCATCCAGTATTGTTGCATTGGAAGAAATTGACTAATGTGATTTATAATTTAGTTATAATTGTGACTTTGGGATTGAGAAAGAAAAAGAACCAAGAAAACAAGAGAAAGAGCACAGGTTGGGTCATCTGATTGTCTTACATCATGAAAAGTAATTGGGAACTATTTTTTATGCTGTAAACTATGTGAATCCACCTCTCATATTGTTTTAAAATGAATTAAAATTGTTCTTCTAATCAAACACTGGATTTTAATATTGTTTTTATCAGATTTACAAATTTACCCAATTTATACTTTGTAAAGAAATACTATGGTGTCATTATGTAAATGTAACAGTGAGATAACAAATAATCACGGCAAAAACACTTATGTCTCCATTAAAAGAGGTTTAAAGTGGTTTTTCCTAATGCTGTGCCATCCTCTTATGTTTTTGCTAGTCAATATGCATTGCTTATTTAATTTAATCAACCAGTTTTCGAGCCCAATTACTAACCTTTGAAGAGCAAATTATAACACTAGGAGACCAAAGAAGAGTATGCAATGATTGTCTCATTGTAGGAGGATTTTAACACGAATAGCAGTGTAAGAATCTGAACCATTACAAATTTATTTATTTGTTTTTCTATAACCTTGAAGTGATGGAATTAGAAGCTTCTTCAAAAAAAAATTGAGCCCTAACAGAAGCAAAATAAGCTGCATGGGTAATAATCTGATTTGTGAGAAGAGCAGTGCCAGCAAAAACCAAGAATAGCAAAGATTTGAATTGAGTTGCAGCAGAGCCTCCATTTTCTGTGGAAGTACGCTGTAAATATAGATCTGCAGAAAGACCTGAATAATTTTACGCATTGATTTCTTTTTCACACTGCTGTATAGCGCAAGTGACTTATGTTGTCAGACAGAAAAAGAAAATACAACTGTGCTCATTCATTAGAACCCACTAGTTCATGCTGTGATATATTTATCTGAAAAGATGTCACCATTTAACAGTATACACTATATATCTATGTATCCTTGGGAACGTGCTCAGAGCAAAGCAAATAAAACAGTCTTTGGCTTCAATGCTTATTCACTGTGTCATGCCTTACAGAAACAGCATGTGTTATAAAAGCACTTTTTGAGTATGCCTGCTATTAAGTACCACCACAAACAGCTTATATATCTGATCACATGTGAGCCTAAAGCTTAGCTTATTGTGATTTCTGTGTACATTATACTGAAAGACAAATCAAATTTAGCAGTTCAGTATTTCTCAGGCACCTAACATTGTAGTGAATTTTGCCTGATAAAACTAGTTTTCATCCTTTCATATTCTGATTTCACATAATTTAACACTAAGTTTCAAGCAACTGAACTCATCCTGGCAGCATTGGTTGGGAGACAGAAGCCAGTCTAGTCACTCAGAGAGCAAAATCACATATCCATTCTTACTTATAGACGGCCTGTTTACAAACAACTATGAACCTAACATACATATTTTTGGAATGCAAGATTTAGGAAGATTAGGAGAAAATTCCACAAAGAAACAAAGAGAATGTGCAACTTCACAATGTCCACGCCAAGAACAGATTCTGGATCCGTAGGTGCCAACATACCACTTCTTTGTTTTTTTCAGTTCAATTACAGTTGATAAATTAAAGATACTATGCAAAGATCACATAAACTGAAATGCCAAGTAATCATCTGTCCATTATGCAACTTAATAATCCATGATAACTCACAAATTATTATGAGAATTACAAATATGGACATAGGGGTGTGAGGCCTCGGGATGCAGCATAAAGCAGGCCAGAACCTTCACTGTCCTGTCTAGATAAACTCAGACATCCAGTCCCCAACTAATACCTGCAAGCGTCAGTCAGTTCAGGCCTAAAATGGAGCACTGGCTATAAAAGCTCAAAAAGTAAAGAAAGTCCCAATATTTAAATTATATGTCTTATAAGGGAGAGAAAACTGTTACACTTGGTCCACACAATTTTCACAACCAGAGGATTTGTAATCAATAATAGAAAAATAAAGAAAAAAGTACTAAAAGGGCAATAGGATGTGCCTAAAAGGATATCTAAGGAGCAGTTCCAAATCACAATCCAAACTCAAGCAAAAATAATCCAGAGAAATCTTACAAAGATCTTCTATAACAAACTCAGTAATCCACTGCTGGAACCTTCTGTATGACGTGAACTTATGGGCAGAGGTCCCAGCAGTAGAAATTTGAAGGTAGCTCTGTTTCTTAGAGTTCCACCCTCAAAACTCAAACAGTGGCTGAACATTTAAAGATATAGAACGCAAATAATAAATACTAACCGAATTTACATAAAAGATGATAAGATAATAATTTAAAATGTACAAAAACAACAATAAAACTGAAAATACACATAAAACAAATTTTATTGTAGTCTAGTCCAGCAGTATAAAGTGGGAAACAACCCTGGGGACCAATTCATTACAGGTTGAACTCACATATCCATGTACATGAGACCAATGAACTCATCACGTTTTTGGAATGTGGAAGGAACACCAGCATACCCAGAGAAAAATAAATGCAGATACAAAGAAAGATCTAACAAAGTACTAACCACTGGACCACCGTGAAACTGTTGCGGAATCTTCTTTTAACACTAAAACCACCCAGCATATGTTATAACTGCCCTTTTTCAATACTCAGTATAAAACCCTTTCTGTATTTAATTGTAAAAAGCACAATAGCATTTCTCAATCAGCTGGAAACATAAAAATTACGTTAAGTCAAAATGATATTTTTCAATAGAGGCCAAATCTGTTTGAGCGAATACCGAAGTAACACTATTTTCATAATAACAAAAACTTTTTGTTGTCCTGTACAAACATTTATACAACATAATGCTTAACAGACTTTGTTTTAACAAAATGTAAATTTCATTATAACAAACATTTTTTCGACCAGAATTAAGCTGAAACAAAGTTATATCTAATGCCTCATTTTCAAATGAAATATTCTTTGCAGTTTAAGAAGCACTGTTTTTTTTTTTATACAGGTATTGTCAAGCTTGGGTCACAGAGTTGCATGACAGACAGGAAAAGGAGTTCAGGTTTCCAAAGAAAATACAGGTACTTTATTACTGTATAGAGGAAGCAGGTACAGACTCAAGACTTCACTCAAAATAGGAGCTGTTATTTCAGTACTCAAGCACAAGAGATAGGAGTCGCAACACACCTTTAGTTTCCATCTTCAGATTAGAAGAACACCAGCGGCTCGGAATCACCGTCAAAGCCTGGTATTAAATTTTCTAAACATCAAGCGACAAGCACGTAACGCAGTAAGCCTGATCCTGCAAAGGACAACCAATTACTTTGCACTTGGTTTACTGTTTACCAGACACTTCAGAGCAGCTACAGAGCTGTTCTTGTGCCATTGCCATTACAGATAGTAAATCGCCAGTGACCCCGGTAACAAAAGTATACTTATTTTCCCCATATTCATTATAATGAAATTTCCATTATAATGAAATGTTTTTATGGTGCCATGAATTTTGTTACAATGGGATTCCACCTGTATACAGTAAATAGTTTATACAATTACAGCATTATTTACATATTTCACGGATTTTGTAGGTAACTGGCAGGTGCATCATGGACTAAATATACTCTCCACATTACCAGTCCTGTATAATTTTGTGCAAAAATGAGTGCACAGTAATCCCTTTTGTATTCTGTGTATGTGTTCTCTTACTATCTCTGTAGTTTATCAATTTTTGTTTCCTTGACCGTCTTTTGTGTACTTTCTCAATGGGCTGTCAGCTCCTGTACAACGTGGAAGATGTATAATATATCACTCTGCACCAATCAAGATTAATAGAATAGTTGGACCATCTTAAACCCTCAAACTTGTTTGGATATAAAAGGTATAAATATAAATATAAATATAAAAGTCTTTGGCAAACATCTTATAATTGAATAGGCACTACTTACTGTATATAGACACTACAGTTAATGAAAGAGTTAAATATCAGTCTCCATACTGAAAGTGTTTGCTACATGGAAATGTATCTACAGTAGAATAATCCATAAAGATACAATAATTAATATTTCCCTTACAAATCCTTCCTTTTTGTTATTATAGAAAAACTAGACAAATGATTTATTACTATATTAAGCATGAATGAAATAAAATTCTGGTCCTTCTTTAAGCCTGTCCCCATGTACTCTGGAGAACATGCAACAGCTATATTTCTCGAAGAGTTACTGTAACCAGTTTCTTCTCAGGCAATATACTCAGAATTACACTGCATGATAATAGTCATTATAAAAAAGAAACAAAGACAGATAGTTATCAAATTCATCCTCTGGTAACTCCAGTTCTTTAGTTTTTAAACTGGCTTCCATTTAAGTGTAGAGCTGATTTCAAAATCCTCCTTCTTACATATAAAGCCTTAAATGACAAAAGCCATGCTTCCCATGTTGAATTTATCATTATTTATAAAAGAAAGCGTGTTTTAAGAGTTCAGAATCCTAGCCTACTAAAGACTCCTAGGATTAATAAAACAATGGTGGAAAGACAACCTTTTAACTACAGGGACCAAAACTGTGGAACAATCTGCTGGCTTATATAAAAGAGACCCCTTCAGTTTCAGCTTTTAAATCCTGGCTGAGGACTGATTTTTTTTTTTAATTTTTAAAATCTGATCATTAGCTGTGCATGTGGCATCTTTTTTAGCTAGTAATTTGCACAAAAATATAAGTATTACAATTATTATGAAACATTACTAACCTTCCCCTATTCTGTTTCTAATCATGGTATTCTTCTTTAGTATCACTTTTTTATGCCCAAGCTGTTTTACTACCCAAAGAAAATACATCTGAGATACTATGAACATTGAAATTAAGGGATGGAAAGATTTTGTCGTCAGCTACCGAAGAACTTCTCTCAACACTCGGTGAAGAGTGCTATACAAAAATAAAGTGAATTCAATTTAATTGATTCACAACTTATACCAGCTTGAAATGAGATGACAAGCATATTATTATGTACATCTTTCTAACATAAAGATGGTCATAAGAATATCAATTGTTGTTATGAGCAAGGCCTGCTAACATCCGACAATATAGTTAACTCAGGCAATTAGCCTATGCTCATTGTTTTCGTCATCAAAGAATAATGGTTTGTCCAGGTTATATAGAGTTTCTCAAATATAATCTAAAATAGAAGATAGATTGGAAGTCTCATCTGGAATATATATGCAGCACTGAGCCCCGTAGGTTTCTTCGTGGTCGACATATCAAGAGTTAGGAGTACCAGTCTGTAAGGCAACAAATTCAACTAATTTTCATGAACTGCTTCTGTGGTAAGGTTTGCCACTATCTGTGATGCTTTATTTTGCCTTATACAAGTTCTCGTATTAGGAATTTGTTAGTTTTCGAATACACCTTGGGGTCAGAGCACAGGGTCAGCCATTGTACAGTGCTCGTGGAGCAACTGAAGGTTAAGGGCCCAGCAGAATAGGATCTCTTTTGACAGTGACGTGGATTCGAACTGGCATCCTTCGGGATACCAGTGCAGATCCTTAGCCTTAGAGCCACCACTCCACCCAAACCAGTTTGTTTATTTGTCATCCATATGGCCACGATGTAACATGTGGAAGTACCACACCAATGCAATGTATCCAGACAAGATAGATACCATTAATTGTAATTGGTGTCGGCCCACAGAATGTCAATATCAATGTCAATTTATTTATATAGCACATTTAAAACAATATAGTAATGCTGCAGCCAAAGTGCTTTACAATAATAGAATAAAAGAAAAATAAAAAAAACAAAAACAATAAACAATAAAACATAAATAGTAATAAAATATATGAACATAAAATAAGATAGATAATAAATAGAAATAATGTTATATGATCACCAAGAGGAAAACCATCAGTATTACTGAAGGTCACTGAATGCAAGTGAAAAGAAGTGAGTTTTTAATCTTGTTTTGAACTGTTCAATTGTGGATGACTCCTTAATATGATGAGGTAGAGAGTTCTACAGGCGAGGGGCAGCAGCTGCAAAGGCCCTGTCCCCCTTGGTTTTACATTTGGTACGAGGGACAACAAGAGACAACTGACCAGAAGATCTAAGCACTCTGGATGGCTGGTGTAAAATACACAATTCAGATAAATAGGCAGGAGCGAGCCCATGTAACGATTTAAAAACTAGCAGCAAGATTTTAAAATCAATTCGAAAACTGACAGGCAGCCAGTGTAAAGAAGCTAAAATAGGAGAAACAGAGTCATACTTTCTTGCCCCAACCAGAAAGCGAGCGGCAGCATTTTGGACCAGCTGTAACCTGTGTATCAGAGATTTGCTAATCCCAGAATACAACGAATTGCAATAATCGAGGCAAGAAAAAATAAAGGCATGAGTAGCTTTCTCAAGATCTTTAGAAGATAAAAAAGGCTTTATCTTACCTAATAGACGAAGTTGGAAAAAGCAACTCTTGACTACAGAATTTACTTGTTTCTCAAAAGAGAGGTTACTGTCAAAGGTAACACCAAGATTGCGGACTTGAGGTTTGGAAAAGGCAGAGAAAGAGCCGAGAAGTCCAAGACCAATTTGGGCTTTAGCTGGTGGACCCACTATAAGCACCTCCGTTTTATTTTGATTTAGATCGAGAAAATTATTGGCCATCCAGGATCTTAGTTCAGACAGACAGTTGTGGAGTTGATTTGTTGCAGAGTTGCAGACAGGAATATAAACCTGAGTATCATCAGCATAGCAGTGAAAAGAAATGTTAAATTTCCTAAAAATCGCTCCAATAGGGTGAAGGTATATAGAGAATAAAACAGGACCTAAAATGGATCCCTGAGGAACACCGTATTTAAGAGGAACAGTAGATGAAAAAGAGGAATTTAAAGTCACTGAAAAGTGTCTACCAGTTAAATATGACCTGAACCAGTTAAGAGCAGCCCATTTAATCCCAACAAGATGTTCGAACCGCATCAGCAATATTTCATGGTCAATGGTGTCAAAGGCAGCGGACAGGTCAAGGAGGACAAGGACTGCCGCATCACCTGAGTCAGTAATAAGAGAGATGTCGTTGAACACTTTCAGGAGTGCCGTTTCAACACCATGATAACGCCTAAAACCAGATTGGTAGGTCTCAAATAAATTATTGGAGTTAAGGTGATCGACCAATTGATTATAAATAATTTTTTCTAGAATTTTAGCTAGAAATGGGAGCTGGGAAATTGGACGAAAGTTGGTTAAAACTCCAGGATCTAATCTTGCCTATTTTAGATGGGGACGGACTGCAGCATGTTTAAAAAATGAGGGTACAACCCCCAAACTAATAGAATCATTTATAATGGCTAGTAAAGATGGGCCCAACACATCAAAGGCTTCCACTAAGAGACGTGGTGGTACAATATTGAGGAGGCTGGAAGCTGGTTTAAGGGTGTCAATAGTTCTTTTTAGCATTGAAAGTGAGACTTGATCAAAGGAATCTAGAACAATGTCATGATTAACAGTAGGAAGTTCATAGCCCTTTTGGGGTTTAGACAGTCCTTAGAGAGCCTACAACAAGACGCTCATTGCAGTTAATTTAACAAGAGGTGAAAATATCTTGTTGTAAAAGGGAAATGACATCTGCCGGTACAAATCCTGACAAAACAGGGACAGGGATCCACAAAAGAAGCAAGTGCAATTGACTGGTGGAATTCAGCCTCTGTCAATTGTTTAACAAGGTTTAAGAAAAGGATTACATTTTCCATTTTAATTAGAGTGTAAAATTAGTCAATACGTGGGAAAATCCTCAACACCGATACCCATAATAGAACTAATATTCACTGATAATATGATTTATACTTTATGGACATTCTTATTTTCATAATGAAAGAAAAACTATATATGTTAATTTAGGCTATGCGAAAAATACATTTTTCCAAAGTCATTTTCTTTTATCTGTCATTCTTTTAATCGATTTGTGGCCTTGTTTCAGTTTTTTTTTTCTTTACTATTAGTTTTAAAAATTATTTTATAATGTGAAGTTTCAACATTCCTTTTAACATGCTCATTTTCCCTTGTGCAAAAATCAATACAGTACCATTATTACTTGTGCGTGTTAATTATGCTCCAGTGATTACTCCTTTTGATTTTTAATGTTAATATCTGGTATTGTAGATGTTAGATGACTGACCTGAAATTCTTTTTTGATGAATGTCAAACTTGCATTCAATTATCTGTCTGGTATTGCTCACTGTTTAGGATACAAATCTTGCAAGGAGCTTTTGACCTTGAATTTAAGCTGGAGATTTCTAGCCTGCTCAGTCTGCATTTAGTCTGCTTTCCATATTTATAAAAACTGAACAGAAAATGTATTGATTTAGTGACAGATGGGAAAGCTAATTTTCAATGTTGGAAAACAGAGCAAAAAAGAAAGATAATATAAAGAGGCATAATTGTACTTATACTATACAGACACACAATCTACTCCATTAGCAATGCTTAACGGCAAGAAGGGAAACACCCAGAATAACCATAAAGTCTGAGCTTGAAAATCAGCCTCCCAGTACCATTGGTAGAGGTCAAATTTTTGGATTCTACAGTGTTTGATTATATGTGCAGTCAGAAACATTGGGTTTCAGATTTGGATTGAAGAAGTGTAAGTTACATAATCAGTGAATCTTCACTTTATATAGCACCATTCAGTTTAAGCTCTGCTAATTTGAAACGTAACAATGCAAAACAAGTTATCATGAAAACAGCAGGGAGCAAAAAGGCAGATATTAATAATGAAATAAACTGACAATGTGCAAGATGGCCATGCAGTGAGTAGCATTACTGTCTTACAAGTTCAGCTTTCTGCCTAGTCTGTGCGATTCTTATCTGTCACCTTGAAAGATGTGCATGTGATGTTAATTGGTGACTCTGACCTGGCCTATTGTGAGTGTGTCAGTGTGCAATGGCTATGTGTGTATGTCCTCCCCAGTGGTTGGCTGGAGTCCCCTAGGGTTGTTTCCTGCCTAATATCTGAACTTTCATTAATAAGCTCTAGCTTGCCATTACCTTTTAATGGAGAAAGCAGGTTTGAAAAGTGGATGGTCAGTTCATGTCGTGAAAGTATTCAAAATAAGTTACATTAAGGAGAAATATTAGAACTTAAGGTGAACTGTCCCGTTGATTTTGTATTCAGATCATGTGCTAGATGACTGTTGTTTTTGTGGAGAGAACGTTATATGTGCATCTACCTTGTCTTTTCCTGCAGGATCTCAAGCTTTTATCCAAAAGATGTGTCTGTTAGGTTAAAAGGCAACTTTAAATTGCCTTCAGTCTGAGTGAGTGTAGGTCAACAAGTGTGGGTGCCCTATAAAAGACTGTCACCAGTCTAGGGTTGTTTCTTGCCTTACATATGTATATACATATTATGACTAGTGTGAGAGAATAATTTAGAGGTAACAATAGTTATGTAATTTGGTTTGCTTTAGAAATGTCATGAAGAGAACTATTGAAATGGTTAAGTGAACAAAAGTCAAGAATGTATTTGGAGAAAGATTGTGTGGAATATGGCCGGTCATCCCGGCCAATACCCCCAGGCCGGCAGGTGGAGCCCTCCCTGCAGCATGGAGGTGCCCCAAATGCCAGCAGGGAATTATGGATATTGGAGTTTTCATCCACAGACCTGCTGGATAGGACAGGGGCCCATAGAGGACGCTGCAGGGTGAGCCAAGGACTGTTATGTGCCCTAAAACCCGTACGTCTTAGTCACAGCGAAGCACTGAAGTTAATGTATAAGGGTGTTTTGAGTGGACTATACTGTAATGTTGCGATGGTCTTTTAAATGTCCCTGATGTTTCACAATGGAAAATCTGTTAACTATGTTGGACCAATTTTATTGACCAAAAGTGTGATCTGAAGAATGTGGCAGCAGTGCTACCCACTGCACCATTGTGCCTCATTAATAAAATTAAATATCAGAAGGGTAAAACGTCTTGCAGACAGTGACAGGAAGAATTAATTCAATAAGCCTTGCCCTTCTCAGATTCAGTAGCAGGTACTCAGCTCTCTCAAACCAGAAAATACAGTTTGGTTTTTCTTTTCTCCTGATGCTTTTGCTCAATTACTGCCGCTGCTACAAAATAAGCTCAACAACAAAGCAAGTAGACTATTCCTTCCTTCCTGCTTGCATTAACTGCACAACTGAACTCTGTGTAAAAGACATTTCCTTGAAGACATGACACATTTCCAATTTCCTTTTGCATGTATGTTTTATGTTTGAATGTATTTCCAAGTTTTCCACTAATTTTTAGCCCACTGCTTGGATCAGTGTTATACACTCGGTGGGATGTCCTATCCAACATTTTCTGCTACAGCTCTGTGATTTCATGCTGGCCTTACAAAGCATTATGGGGTGCTGGAAAAAAGATTGTCAAGGCTGGCCACACACCCAATTTCTAGGAATATATTTGACAAGTACAGCATATACATCATGAAAGCAAAGATGTTTAGTTTTTTTTAATTTAAAAGATGATGCATATGTTAATAATATTTATTTAAAGAAATAATTTCCAATGCTTTCCTAAAGCATCTAACAAGTACAGATTGTAGGATATCTGTTTTAAAGTCCACTGTGGTAGCCTCTACACCGCACTACCTGCCTGTTTAAAGACACAACTGGAAATGAAGAGGAACTGTGCTTAAGATGGAAAAAAAATTTACAATATTATGGCTGAGGTGGAAGTCCTGATGATTTCTGCAGAAACTAAGGCTGCCTCAGTTGCCCTTCTTAATTAATAGCATTTCTTATTTTCTTACAAACAATAAACTACAAACACATGGACATTGATTTACACAAAGAATTGACAAACAGTAGCACAATATGTGAGTACACTCACTTTTAAAATTATTATTTTCAACCATATCTAAATGCTTCCTCAGACACCACTTGAATCTGAAAATTAATTCAGCATTATCAACAGAAATAAAAAAAACGTTGCATAGAGTGGTGGCCAAAAAAGATAAACATACAATTAGTTGTAGCAGGCTGCGGTGGGCTGGCACCCTGCCCGGGGTTTTTTCCTGCCTTGCACCTTTTGTTGGCTGGGATTGGCTCCAGCAGACCCCCGTGACCCTGTAGATAGGATATAGCGGGTTGGATAATGGATGGATAGTTGTAGCAGGATTACATGACTGGTTCATCTGTTCATTATCAGTAGTGATGTGCAATGAATGAACAAATGAACCAGTTCTTCTGAACTTGTCTTTGTCTCTGAACGAACATACTGGTTCAATGACATTAAATGAACAAATCGTTTTGAGGTATGTAGAGTGCATGCTACATTTTATATAGCATTTTGTAAAAGTCCAGAGGTATCATGTTAACTTCACTTAAATGGCTGGTGTCTTTGGAAAATAGCCTATCAGTAAACTGTTTCAGCAAAACGGTCATGATGACAACTAGCCAATGCCTGACTTGGTAGATAACTCCAAGCACCTTGAGATCGGTTCACTCCGACTGAGTGACTATGAATGTCTCAGTAATGTGCCTGATTGATTGAACTAGTATGCCTCCTACCAATCTGGAGAAGTTCATTCATGAACTGCAAACAAGAGACTTGTATTACAGTACACTGAACAAATTCAACAAATCAGTTAATGTACTGAAGTGAAGAATGAACTGCTGAACTAGTTCACTAAAAGAATCAGTTCATGTACTTAAGTGAGGAACGAATTGTAGATAATTGACTTGCAGTACAGTACACTGAACTAGTTCAACGGATGGGATACAAAAGAAGGAAATTGCAGGAGATTAATCCAAAACTGAAAATAATTTTATTTATTCATATTTCAATGTTCTCACATTTTTATTGTGATACATTCACTATTCTAAGGTTCTATTTGTACCTTTTTTTATTTATTTGTTGAAATTTTATTTATTGTCAAAATTCAATAAAGACTATTATTATTATTATCTGTGAATTACTTATTTTGTTGCTTGCTTTTTATATTGTTTGTATTGTTTGGTGGTTAAAGTTGTTACACTGTGTCACACATGTGTGAATAGGAGAAAGCTGAGTGGACCAAGTCAAGGTAATTACCCACCAGGCCAGGGGGAGGCAGGGTGCACTAATCCTACTTCTGTTATTTCTGCAGGCCAGATACGGTAAAACCTACTAGACGCCCCACCAATGACATCAATTCTGGTTCCTTCGCCACGGACAATGCCACTTCCAGTTCAGGTGCCCAGAATAATATCACTTCCAGTTTCTGGCGCCCAGAATAACATCACTTCCAGTTCCGACTCTAGATGACATCACTTCCAGTTTTTGGCTTATAAAGCCGTGATCTTTTTTAACCAAACCATTTCAATTCAGGACTTGAAACCATTCACACAAATGCCTTATAAAAATCCAATTGCAGCCAGGGACAATATATGGGTGGCTGCCCCAAACCTTTTTGTGTGTGTCAAGGCTGTTCTTTTCACAACTGTTAGATGTTATCAGTTCTATAGAAATGGGCTACAAGCTACCTATTTTCCTACTACTTAGAATTATCATTATTTGCAGAGTTCTCTTTTCCAGTTCTGAGCTTGGTCACGGTCAGTGTTAACTTTGTACATTTATCCTGTATTTTAAACTTTTATTTTAGACACCATAGGATTCCTCCCACATTCCAAACAGATGTTTTGTTAGGTTAATCAGTGACTATAAATTGGCCCCTTATTAGTAACCAGCATGTCATGGTTTTTATAAAACGTATGTGCCACAGAAAAGAACACAGGTAAAGACAGAAGTGTGAACAAGGCTTTGGGGAACAATATTCCTTTTTTTACTCAAAAAATCTTTAAACCCTCAAATCACTCTTTAGCAAGTTTTTTGTTTTGCAATTGCAAAATCATTGAAAAAATTATTTTGGTGTTAGCTTTGTGAAATTGTATACAAACTGAAACTTGCTTGTTTCACTCTTGACTAATCATAACTACAGCTGAAAATGCAGCAGATTCAAGAAAATCAACTTTCTGGTAACATGGAAAGCTACATATCCTGTTTGTTTGAGTTAATTATTGATCATAAACTTTCCAGTAGTCTAAATAGAGGCCTACAGATTCATTTGTATGGGTCTGATTATGTCCATTCAATAAAATGATCAATTGATGAAATAAGAGAAGCAATATCATCATATTTATGTAGCCTTAAAAGTGAAAATAAGGTATTGTATGCAGAAATGATAGATATTTTGCTGGGTTAGGACTGACAGGTATTCAATTTAGTAGAAAAGCTTTGAAGTTGGAAGAGTGGATGTAGAAGATCTTTTGTAATTTTGTGTCTTCTGTTATATTTATTTCCCATTTTGGTTTCTACCAAGTTACAAGTAAATGTAGCTCTAAATTAAATCCAAAGCACATAAACCTCCTTAGACAATTTCTGTAAAGAGTATCTCAAGTGTTTTTTCAAAGCCATGGAAAATTTAGATAAGAATAGACAGGCAAAATGTCAAATGCGTTATACTGTACAAACAAAAGAGAAATTGTATTTCATTAAATTACTTTCACAAAACATTTCATTTTATTAGGTTTTATTTATAATTTGTTTGTTGTTGTGCACCAGAAGACAAGCTAGACAAGCGTCAGTGTTGCTTAATTGTATTATGAAATGGCTATTTTTGTGGTTGCTGCCAAATGCTGGTGCATCTTTATCCTAATAAAACTGCTTTTTAACATAAACTGGTTATGGAATGCAAGTTTTCTCAGATAATAGTGATAATGATGCACAGATGTTTAAATTAGGTGTATTACTGACATTCTTGGAAAAACACATAGCTGTTATGTGTAGTCTTATTGAGATAGTCAATAATCACTAGTTTAGTTAGTTTCCTCTGATTCCCATCAAATTAGTTCAGCAAACTATACGTAATGTGATGGAGTTTTAGCTTATTTGGCACATACAGTATGGTTATACAGTAGATCTTTACTCTAATTTTCTAAGTTCCTAGGATACATCATCAGAAAACAAAGCTGATGGAGTTGAATTTGGTGAGAGAATTTCCTTTGGTCTGCAGGCAAGAGGTCTGCAGGAACAAAGGGGCTACATCTACAAGGAGATGCCTTAAAACCTGAGCATATTCCTTCATTTCAGGGTTATGCAAGAGGATGCTTATAGTATCTGGAGAGTCCCTGCATTTCTAGAAACCCCTATTGCAGGAGGGATCTTCTGTCATGGAGTTACTGCTTTCACTAGCTTGTTAAATGACCAAATAACACAGATTTACTCGTGTTGCCAATGAGATTTCATGGAAAGATTTATATACTGGTGGCTCAAAAAGGAGTTAGTATCCTCAATAGGTATGCAAAGACACCTACAGGAAATTAAACATAACAAAATATATCATTTTAGTATGGGAGTATAAGTGAAGAAGATAGCTCTCATGAATTTTCAGATTGAAATGAGGCTTTAAATTCACTTTGTCAGCAAAAACCAATCATGACTTGTGGTCTAAAAGCTGTTTTTGAAATTAATGAAACATGTTTTGTGCTGTTATGATCTGAATTGCATGGCTTATTATAGCAGAGTGAGAGATAGGTTAGAATCATTTGATATACTGTAGTTCTTGCTGGTTATCATATCTTACTTCTGGGTTGAACTGTTAGCAGGGTTCATGCATCAACAAATGTGTTTTCAGAGCAAATGAAGAAAACAACATACATGTTATTAGCTTGGTTTTCCAAGTGAAGTTACCACTCAGTGCATATATTTTTTTTTAACTCATTGTCTTGTAGAAAAATAATACGGTGAGATAAGTTTGAGTAAGGCGTACTTGTAGACAGTGTGTGAAAGTGCTAATCAAGTGGTCCTGTTTGTTCTCCATCCTTTTCAGAAAGAAATCTTATTCTGGTATTGTGGAATGTGAAATTGTCTATACAGAATGCTATCACCTAGGATATGTGTATTTCAAATAGACTAATTGTATTGTACATGGATATAACGTAGAATATGCAAGTGAAAGCCATGCCACCAGGACCAGCATGACTATTAAGGCGAATTAGGCATTTGCCTAGGGTCTAGGTCATAAGGGGGAGAAAAACCCAGCTGCACGGGTTTGCTATCGAATAGTGCACTAATAAGCTTGACCAAGGGTGCAAAATAACCTAGCACCGGCACTGCATGCCACCATATACTTCTGATTGGCATCACATAGAACAGCCATTTTTTACTACATATACGTACAACACTTCTGTACAACAGAGTAGACGCTATCAACTCACTAACCGGAGCATTGCTGGTTCTCACCCAATAGAAGCAACAGCAGCAGAGCTTCTTTAGAATTTGGCAAGATTTCACTAATGTGGTTCTAAAAATATTTGCAGCACTTCAACCTGTATTTCTGCTAAACTCATATGGTTTTATTTAATACTAGCTGTGTAAGCCAGTGCTGTAAAAAGCCTGGGGACCTAGAAACTATTGAAATTGTCAGAAAAAAATTGAAATACAGGGATGACAGGTAATTGAAAGGAACTACTCTCAGTATCTCGCTCCTAGGTGGTTTCGTTTTGCCGACATGCTTGCATCACTTGTGTATTAGCGGTGGGAGGAAAAGTTAAAGGGATACTATTTAGTCGATGTGTTCGCCTTACTTCTGTATTAGCGGCTATGCGAGTGACTCACACAGTGACGCACACACTTCCATGCATCGAAGTTTATACAGTATATAAGAAGAGGTTGCATAACTCAGCGGGTCTCTGTTTTATTAATAACTAGCAGAATACCCGCGCTTCGCAGCGGAGAAGTAGTGTGTTAAAGAAGGTATGAAAAAGAAAAGGAAAAATGTTTAAAATAACGTAACATGATTGTTAATGTAATTGTTTTGTCATTGATATGAGTGTTGTTCTCATATCTATATCTATATATCTATCTATATCTCTATATATCTATATCTATATCTATATCTCTATCTCTATATCTATATATATCTATATATCTATATATCTATATCTATCTATATATCTATATATCAAAATACCCACGCTTGGCAGCGGAGAAGTAGTGTGTTAAAGAAGGAAAGAGAAACAAAAGGAAACATTTTGAAAATAACGTAACATGATTATCAATGTAATTGTTTTGTCACTGTTATGAGTGTCGCTGTGATATATAGATATATATATAGACTAGCAAAATACCCGCGCTTCGCAGCGGAGAAGTAGTGTGTTAAAGAAGCAATGAAAAAGAAAAGGAAACATTTTGAAAATAACGTAACATGATTGTCAATGTAATTGTTTTGTCACTGTTGTGAGTGATGAGTGTTGCTGTCATATATATATATATATATATATAAATATATATATATATATTTACATACACACACATAAACATATATATATACATATCTATACATATACACATATATATACACACACACACATATACATACATATATATATCTACATATATACACATACATATACATACACACATACATACATACACACACATATATACACACAAATACATATATATATACATACACACACACATATATAAACATATATATACATATACATACATATCTACATATATACACACACAGCTATTTCGTATGAGTGCAAGACGCTGCTTGTTAAAACGGATAACTCCCGCTCTTACGTGCAAGTCTGCGTGGATATTATGAACTATCGTATTTGTTCAAGTTCTATTTAAATTTTAAATTGAAGGAATTTTTATTTAGTCGACAGAAATATCTTTGGTAGGAATGGTAAAAACAGACAGGAATATTATTCCTGAATAAATCAACTCAAACCTTAAACAACTTATAATATTTTGCTCTCCATAAAAATATATGCTGTCTAAATTATACAAGTTAGAAATAAAGTAAACTTTAAAAGAACAAACATTCAAATTTCTTTACTCTTATGTAATTTTATATAAAAAATAAACTTAGATTTTAAATATCCCAAAAGATTTTGCTCTCCATAAAAATATATCCTGTCAAAATTATACAAATTCAAATATGAACATGCTGCATAACAAAACCTGGAAATATAAATAAAATGTGTTCCTTTCAGCAATAACAAATCAAATCATTCAGTTGTCTTTGCTCATATGTCATTTTAGAGCTGGACGCCTAGTATCTTTTTTTGGCAACAAGTTCGTTTATGTTTGGTGTGAGGTTCTGTGTTGTGGAGATTCTCAGGATGGACTGCATGTGCTCATGAGTGAGGCGACTCCTGTGTGCTGTTTTGTTAGTCTTCATCACTGAGAAGAGCTTCTCACACAGATATGTGCTACCGAACATGCACAAGGTTCGAGCCGCATGTAGACGGACTTTTTTTGTTCTTCAAAGTCACTAAAGCGCCGTGCGCTCAGTTTATCAGCAAAGTGCGTATTTGGGAACACCGTAGTGACGACTTGGTTCAACATTACTTGGCAACAGGGAAAGTGGGGCAAGTTGCACTGGTGAATTTGTGTCTCCCATAAAAGCAGCTTCACTTGAAATCACTTTGTGATTGTGCACGGGTAAAAACGTCCGCTGAAGTGTCAGATTCTTATTAAATTCTTCTGCTTTCTGTATCTTCTGCATTGCATTCAGGTCTTTCAGGTTACCGTGATGTTTTGTCTCATAGTGCCGTCTTAGATTAAATTCTGTAATTACAGCCACATTAGCTCCACAAATGAGACACACGGGTTTAACGGCAATGTCAGTAAACATATACTCAGCCTCCCAT
>JANRMT010062819.1:69446308-69461820 GCA_026402145.1 Polypterus bichir lapradei
GGCAGTTTGCTATTGGATTGCCGCTGACGGACGGCCTTATATGGGCAGGCACTAAATTACAAACGCCAGCGGCAGCCTGTCTATGAACTTAATTTAAAGTGTTGGTTTACACTGTGCTTTGTTTCCGAAGTAGCAGAACTCATGAATATGGTTGTATATATCACTCGCTCGCTTCTTATTGTTTCGCTGCCTTCTCAATTATATAATGCATGTTTTCTTCAGCGCTTTTTGGGGCTCTTCCTGGTTTTCTACGTACTGCGTGATTACGTGGGAGGCGTGATGATGTCAAACTCCGCCCCCACGGGTTTCAAGCTCATCTCCATTACAGTAAATGGAGAAAAACAGCTTCCAGTTATGACCATTACGCGTAGAATTTCGAAATGAAACCTGCCCAACTTTTGTAAGGAAGCTGTAAGGAATAAGCCTGCCAAATTTCAGCCTTCTACCTACACGGGAAGTTGGAGAATTAGTGATGAGTGAATGTTGAGTGAGTGAGTGAGTGAGTGAGTGAGGGCTTTGCCTTTTATTAGTATAGATGACCTCTTTGTGTGGGCCAGGGTGGAAGTTTTAGTCTGTTTTTTGTGATATATGGGATCAATTACATGGCTTCCTTAAATATTTTAGTTTTGAACTACAAAAAAATATGTCTGACTTTCATATTATAAAATGCCTTCTGTAATGCATAGCTTTGGAACAAGTACATTTTTAATAATAAAAAAGTCAAGTCCTCTGTTATAAAATTTACTGTTCAATGTCATTTAGATGTGCAAATCATTTAGATGATGAATACTGTTACTATTGAACACTATTAAAAATGTACAATATAAATAATATTTTTTTTCTTGATTAAAAAAATCAATTTCTTTATTTGGGGGATTTTCTTTGTTCATCAGCAGGGAACTTTGTTGTGTTTTCTTCACGTCAGATCAGAGTTAGGCTATATGGAACACCCTAAAAAAGATCTTCTGAATTTGTATTTTAAAAGTATCTTCTGAAAATCCAGCAAAGAGCACTGAGTGAAAACACAATATTGACTTTGAGGCTTTCAGAAAGTCTGAAAAGTTAATTAGGTGTGCGTATTTCACACCTTGGTTGTAAGACAAAGTATGGTGGCAGGTACTAGGTTGTGGCTTGTAATGATTCAAATGTGTAATTACTTTTTATATTATAAAATTCTCTGCTAAAATACCCCTCCTATAATGTACAACCATATCATTCACCCATGTTTACATACACAATAATTACATACAACTAGAAGGATGCCTCACAAATCTGGTCAAACCATAGAGGCCACATTATTAATGCAGTGTGGACAATGAGTTATGCACATCAAACCAATGAAGACAAGAAAAAAGAGTAACAGACCACCTCAGAGGATGCACACCACAAATCACAAACTTTAGAATTTTATTCCAAAACTGGTCAGCCATAATTTACAAAACAGAGTTTTACATTTTTATTTCTGGAATTGTGGCATTTGATTGGCCTTTTTTGCTTCTGGATTTAGTGTTTCATTTGAAGTGAACTTGTTATGATTCTCTGTTACTTTTAAAAAAATCCCTGTGCATGTGTTTCAGCTTCTTTTTGTTCACAGCTGTCCCATTTTGGGTTCTCTGAAGTACTTAATCATAATTTGCACACATTTTTCATCTTTATTATTATTTTCAATTATTAATAAAAATTATTGTGCCGTTTTCATAACTATTATGTTTTTTTACAGATGTCGTCATTGTGAGTTGATATCAATACAATGCAGTGTTGGTTTCTCATCTCCACACAAACTGCTGCATCAGACATGTCATGATCCAAGTTAGCGGATATCTCTTAACAAAAAAACATCCTTTGTGTGTGTGTGTATTTCCGGTTACACACACTCTTCCTTTTTTTCTTTACAACAATTCTCAAATTAGTGTGTTGGCAGTGACAATTACTAGGACAGATTTCTGGTTAACGCTTCCTCTCCCATTCACCTCCATTTCTTTGTGCAAGGCATAACATAACTTTCATAAAACCAGTTCATAGGTAAAGCAAGCTATCTTGATAGGAAGCTCACTGGCAAACAATGGAACCTTCATTGTTTCTAGCTAACGATCTGACATCTTGTTCATAACCGGATGACATCAGATTTGTCAGCTGTTGTCTGTTTTGAATATGCACAACTCATGTGATGTGATTAACTGGACTGCGTCAATGTACTTATCAGGAGCTGTGTTTGGAAAATAATCAGTGGAATGATATTTGGGATAGCTTCAGAAAATACAGAACATTTGGTTGTATAAAACATTCCAAATATACTGTATTTAATTGTTAAAGAAAAAATCTAAAGTGAATACTGCATGTGAACATAGCCTTTGCACTCCCATGTCAGTAAAGCAAACCCACATTGTTAACATTGTAGGTATTATAATCTCAAAGACATCATTTGTCAGAGCTTTGAAAATGAATCCACAGGATAGGGAAGGGTGAGATTTCCCACTTCCTTGTGTCCATATGACTTTCTCATTTATAAAACTTCAGAAATAAAGAAAGAAAATGTATGAATGAAAAGCTCCATAAATAGCTCATATAAAGCACATTTTATTTAAGCCAAAGGAAAGCTGTGTATGGGTGATAGACAGAGTAAATGAGAAGAGCTACACTTGAGTAGGTGTCCTGGGGAGGGAGGTGAACAGCATGTAGGCAGCAATCCAAGTGAGAAATGAGATCAGCCTCACAGATCTAATGGCAACAGAATAAACCAGCCATCCAAAAAAGGTGATATAGTCTTAAAAATATATGGCTTTTAATAATGACAGCCAGATCCCTTAATTAGCTACTCTTCTTATTTTCTGTATGGACAAAATGTGCCATCAAATTTAATGTCTTATGTTGCATATAAAATTACAAGATTTCTAATTAGGTTACTTGGAAAAGTCTTCTCTTGTTTTCTTGCCTGTTCTTATTATTATATGTTAGATTACAGATTAGTCTTTTAATTCTAACATTATATCTTAAAAAATGTAACATAATATGCTCAAACCTGCTTAATGCATTTTATGGCAGGCCAGAGTCCATCCTGGTAGAATCAGTAGTGAAATAGGAAACCTACCCTGGAGATTTATTGTGGAAGGGTTTGGGGGTCAATCTGTCTTAACTTTGTTATGTAAGCTATGTACTCCATCCCATCTCTTGTTCTCTTATTCTTTCACTCACCTACCCTGAAAGGAGTCACAGCCTGCAGCCACAATACGCCTGGGACTAAAAGGACCCAGAATTGTTACTATGCTTCATTTTCCTTATTAAAGAATATTTTCTCTTTATTCAATTGTACCCCAGGTGGCTGGATAAAACAAATATTTAATGAGAGCAGGCGATGAGCTTTTAGAGCTTCCTGAGTTGAAAGTGTTATGGCCAATCATACTGTCTATCATGCTACTTGGTAATTTATTCAATGTGTCTGGTTCCTTGTATGAAAAAACCTTTTAAATTTGTGCAAAGTTTGCTCTTAATAAGTGTCTATCCATGTACATCCATGATCTTTTTGAAGAATTTATTTTAAAGTATCTTTATTATTTCCCTTTGTAATTGTAAACACTTCAATCAGGTCACATCTTAATCTCCATTTACTTAAATTGAAAAGTTTCAACTCCTTCATCTCTACTCATAGCTAATATCTCTTAGTTCCGGAATCAGCCTAGTCACTCCGCTTTGGACTTTCTCAAATGTTGTTATGCTACTTTTTGTCATATGAAGACCAAAACCGTACACAGTACACCTTGTGAGGCCTCGCTGAGGTGTAATATAACTCAAGCATAACCTTCGTTGTCTTGTACTCCACATATCATGCTGTATAACGTAACATTCTGTTAGCCTTCTTGATCACTTCTGAACATTCTCTAGATGTGCTTGTAGATTGTGACAAGTTCACTATGACTTCTAGATTCTTCTCATAAGGTGTACTTTCAGGTTTCAAACCCTCATGAAAATAACAGAATTTCTCCAGAACAGAATGCTTTTTCTTAAGACTACAGAGATTACTAAAAATCACAAGTAACCAGAACTTGGAATTATGAGACCTTTATCACTTATACTGCAATTATATTATACAGGTTATACTTTATATAGGAATGTATTTGGATTATTGTATTATATATTCTATTCATTTACTCTTTTATTATGATTTGTGCTGTGCATAAGAAACAGCCTTTTTAACATTAATCTGGCTTAATCTTTCTTAAATTTTTGTTTTTTTTTGTGGCCTCAACGTTCATGGGTAGTGAGTGGGATGTCAACCTAAGGGTATCATTGAACTAAAGTAGGGTTTGGGACATACTGTAACTTCAGGATGAAAGGGGCCAATGCATCCAGATTTCTTGCCCCTTTGTCTGGAAAAGCGAGACGAACAAAATGGGTGCCCCCCCCCCCCAAAGCCCACTAGTAGACATCAGTAATGGAAAAAGGTGGCAGCAGGTCAGGTCAGGTTCAGGTTGGGGAGCACACACTGGTACAGTGTGTAGCTGCACCCACCACATGACAAAACAGCTTGAGATCCTGGCTGGAAACACCCAGGCAGACATGAGGTCCAGTCCCCCAAAGGAAATGACTATTTATCTGCCACAGCCAGCTGTCACATGGGTGTCCCCTTGGTCTGGTCCAGCCACCCAGATCAACCTCGGGGAATCATGCCATAAGGCCATAGTGTTATAACTGACGCTCCCTCACAATACAGGTGATGTGCATCATTTGGGGCTCCATGAGCAACCACTCATTAGACTCAAAGTCAAACCAGTGGTACCCAAGGATTCTTCAAAGGGACACAGTACCAAAGGAGTCCAGTCTTTGTCTCAGGTCACTGGATAGCATCCATATCTCACAATCATATAGAAATACAGGAAGCACCAGAATTATAAGGACTTGGGGCCTCATGCATAACGATGTGCATAGAATTCACACTAAAACATGGCATTCGGACAAAAATGGAAATGTTCATACGCACAAAAAAATTCAGATGCATAAATCTGTACGAACGTCAACTTCCATGTTCTTCTGCTACATAAATCCCGGTCAACGTGAAAAGTAACACATGTGCACACGCCTGCTGCTACTCCCCAGCTCCTCCCAGAATTACGCCTCTTTGAATATGCAACTCAATATAAATAGCCATTAAGCTCAGTGTTCTGTGAAAAGGCAATGGCAAAAGCACAGGGGAAAATAGAAAAATTTCAACAAATACCAAATAGAGGCAAGGAAAAACGTACTATTTGTTGGTTTAAAAGTGGTATAAACAACAAAAGGAAGTTGATCGAGTGACATAGAGTGCTCGAATGCTCACAAAGTTCACAAGTTCACAAAATCGCACAGTGCCCAAAATAAAAAAGAAGCTATCAGATATCAAAGTCGCCATGAAAAGGAGAGTCGTAGCCCACCGTCTAAGCATTATATGAAAGCTTATTAGGATACAGAGAAAAGAAAAAAATATAGGGACACAGTGAGAAAAAAGCTTGAAATGTCAACTTTAATCTCGAAATTTCCACTTTAATCACATAGTTTATTTTTGTCATTAAAGTAGAACACCATAAACTTCATCTTAAAATTGTTTAATTTACTAGTTTCTCAAATCTCAAAGTAGCACATAATGCTTTGTTTTGTATGTGTTCTTCTATGTGCTCTATGTGTATGAATCACTACTTGCTTCTTAAACGGGCTTTCTCTTCCTCCGACAGGACACAGAATCCATTATATTCATGATATTACAGTTCTCTGAATAATTTAAATACTGAGATGTATATTTGATATCATTTCAATATTCATATCATATCAATTAAAGCATGTATTGAAGATGGGAACACGGTGGTGCAGTGATAGTGACAAACTGGCGCCCCATCCAGACATTGTTCCTGCCTCACGCAAGTTGCTTGCTGTGCCTTGCGCAACCTTTGATGAAATAATTTATTGCAGCAGTACTGTCTCTTTCAAATGTATTAATGCCCAATTCCTGTCCTTCCTTTTCTTTCTCCAAGTACCCAATCACCACACAATCAGCTCAGTAATAGACGTTAAGCCATCTGTAAGCTTAGGACTCCGATTCTTTACTTTTAAGGAACATTGAAATATCTTCATAGCACATGTTTAATTATACTATACATCTATCCTTCCAGTGTCGCACTAGCCCCAGCAAGAATACAGCGCAAGGCAGGATCAATCCCTGAACGGGGCGCCAGCTCCTTGCTAGCGCCACAACACAGTGTCCTCACATGTTTAATTATTAAAAATATAGATACAGAAATATTTAAAAGATGTTTACATTTTATCTGTTTAATGTAATAAACATTTTTTGCCATATTTCATTTTAAAAATGATATCATCATCATATGTAAATACTCGCTTTACAAAGTGTCACAGGTTGTGAAATATTATAACTGTATTGCAAGTTTACAGTGAGGTAATTTCACTTATAAGTACAAAGCGTTCTACAAGGAGCACTTGATGAACTGTTTGAGTACGCTTATAGTTCTTCGGATGAAACTGTTTCTGAACCGCGAGGTCAGTACAGGAAAGGCACTGAAGCGTTTGCTGTATGGGCGCAGTTCAATAGACAGCATGGCTGAGGCAGAGTGTGCTTGATGCTGTATACTGATAATTCTCTTTCCGATCAGCTGCTGTAGAGCTGTGATTCCACACTCAGACACAGTGAGTGTATACCTTTCATTTAGATCAAATGAAGGTTCTCCGATGTTGTCTTTAATTAGTTGAATTAGTGAATTAGAGGAGTGGATGGATGAGAACTGCTTGTCTTTAAACTCAGATAAAACAGAGATGTTAATTGTTTCAAGGGAATGACACTGATCACAACAATATTCTGTTATTGTTTAACTCAGTTGGAATCACCATTAATTTTACTGAATCAGCCCGCAATCTAGGAGTTATCTTTGACTCTGGCATGTTATTTAAAGCTCATATTACAAAGTTGTCCAAATCATATTTCTTCCATCTTAAAAATGTTGGGAAATTAAGGGGCTTTCTAAATAAACAGGATTCTGAGAAATTAATTCATGCATTTAATTCTAGTAGGATTGACTACTGCAATGCGGTGTTCACTGGATGTTCAAACTGTTCTTTATACAGCCTCCAGTTAATCCAAAATGCTGCTGCAAGAATTATTATAAGAACAAGAAAATACAAACACATAACTCCAGTTCTTAAATCCTTACACTGGCTCCCGGTTAAGTTTAGGGCAGATTTCAAAATCCTCCTTTTAACATACAAAGCATTAAATGGCCAAGGTCCGGCTTACTTGTCTGAACTTATCATGATTTACAAACCAGAGCGCACATTAAGATCTCAAGATGCCGGTCTGCTTATGATTCCAAGAATTAGTAAAATAGCAGTGGGAAGTCAAACTTTTAGTTACAGCACCCCTAAACTGTGGAATGGTCTGCCTGCTTCTATAAGAGATGCCCCTTCAGTCTCAGCTTTTAAATCCCAGATGAAGACTCACTACTTCAGTTTAGCATATCCTGACTAGAGCTGCTGATTAACTGTACAGACTGCATCTCTGTTGTTAGTCATTAGCACTAAAACATAAGTAACATGATCGTTATAATTTGTTACTAACCCTCACCTATTCTGTTTCTCTTCTCGGTACTCAAATGTGACACTTGGTGCCACGGCCACCTGCCAAGTTGTTTTGCCTGCCTATGGTAAAGTCATCCCTAATGGAGGATCGAAGGAATCATGGGAAAGAGGGGTCCTTTTATCAGATTAACGCTATTTCAGCTGTGTGATGGCCAAATGGGGGAGGCAGCTTGATGAATGACGTCTCCAGGACTCTAAACAAGTCCAAATCATATTATGTGATATCATCTACTGTTAAATTCTACTCTGTTCTTCGAAAATTTTTATTTTTATACTGTATTGAGGATTTGTTCTATTCTGTGTATTGTACTGTATTGTATTGACCCCCTTCTTTTTGACACCCACTGCATGCCCAAACTACCTGGAAAGGGTTCTCTCTTTGAACTGCCTTTCCCAAGGTTTCTTCCATTTTTTCCCTACAAGGGTTTTTTTTGGGAGTTTTTTCTTGTCTTCTTAGAGAGTCAAGGCTGGGGGGCTGTCAAAAGGCAGGGCCTGTTATAGCCCATTGTTCATGTGTGATTTTGGGCTATACAAAAAATAAATTGTATTGTATTGTATAAATACTCCAAGTGGTGTAGTGTGAATAATGTGGGAAAAGATGATCCGCTGTGGCAACCCTTAATGGGAGCAGCTGAAAGAAGAAGAAGAAGGTGCAGTGAGAGTAACAACGCTAAAGCAGCTATGGTATTTGGACTTATTTGGCCATTCTGTGGAACATTATATTGTTACAGGTTAATGACAGGTTAATGACAATCTGATGCCTTAAACTAATAAACAATATGCGGTTAATTTCAGTGGATATTATAAAGTCGTGTCAGAAATGTGGATCTAAAAAGAAAGGGAAACCACACTGGAACAAAAGCACTGCTTTGATGCTGGGTACTGCCAGTTTGCAAAACTGAGCGGAGAACTTGCGTACACCAGGGTTTGAGCTAGCATGAAAATGTGTGTAACGTTACACCAAGTTTAGGTTTTATACATCGCAATTTGAGTGTGGAAACTGGAGTACACAACATTTTTGTGCGTACACACCGTTTATACATGAGTCTCTTGGACCTTTGTTCTTTTGCAGATATATCAGGAGCGCCACTTACCCCTTTCCAGCAACCTCATGAGCTTTCCAGCAACCCCATGTTCTCCCAATCCGTCTACTCACTTCATTGGAAGAGTCACCAGACACATGTCATGGTAAGTAAACCTCTCGACAGGATCATTACTCTCTCCGCAGACAGACACACTGCTGTGCCCAAGGGGTGATTAAAGGTTAATGATCTTAAGATACCATCTTGACCTCTATTGTTTATTAGGAAATGAGTGCTTTTCTTAAAACACTTTAAAATATAAGTTGAATTATAATAGTGTGCATCATATATGTAATTGCACCTGTAAAACTAATAAAAAAGATACATTTGTATGATATGTGAATGAATTTGGGAACATATGGTAAGTGTCATGTAATAATTTTTTTTATTAAAGAAAAAAAAACAAGTCTTTTACATGAACTTGAATGATATTATAAAAGGAATTTCAATAGCAGTCATCTTAAATGAGGTTCCGAAGGTGAGCATGACAAAGCTGGACAGTAGTAATGAGACTGCCGCTTTGCAATGGAGCAGTGAGAAGACCATCTTCAGATTAATATAAGATGTAAGATGCAGAGTCAGGGATTCTGGAGGGTTCAGTTTCAGAGCTTTGTAACTCAGTAGCCTTTTCCTCATCATATTCCCCAGCATGACCCCTCTGCCCTTCTTAACACAGCACAAATGGACTTTGTCCAACCTTGGGTACACTTCAATCAATCAATCAACATTTATTTATATAGCACATTTTCATACAAAAAATGTAGCTCAAAGTGCTTTACAAAATTAATAGAAAAATAAAAGACACAGTGAAATCAAAAACTTGCCATTAATAAAACTGTCGTAACTATTCAGCTAGCGTTGGGCTAAACACACTGTATGGGGGATGCCTTAAACTTATGCTCTCTGACAGATTTCAGGCAGACGGCCAAGGCCTGAAAGACTTGTCAGGTTGAACTAGGAGTGAAGTATATTCTGGGAAAGCTGAAAGCAAGTCAAGACTTTACAATGTTTTATATAACCAGTCTGTTTGCAGCTTGATGCAGCTTTTGATTTACATGGAGAAATGTTGCTGTGTTTTTTGAGAAACTGTGAAAGTGTTAGCTGCTTTGCTAGCGAATAGTATGCCAGGTGTGTGTGCTTAGCTTGGGTGAGAATAGTGGTGAGGGAGTGGCTAGCTCTATTAGAACCTTTTCGGAAGCATCCCAGTTCAGTTTTTAGTTTAGTTTTAGTTGATGTTCAGTTGGTGTTTTGTTGCCTTTCTGACATTTTGAGAGGAGCCGCAGACATTAAATGATGCTTGTCATCTGCTTAGCTGCTGGGGGTTCTCTGACAAGAAATCTTTGTTTTCACTTTTCAATCAAGGATGTACAATCTTTAGTCTAAGGAGCTGGACAATCTGGGAAATGTGATCTGAAACTGAATGAAGACTGCATGAACCCACCCAGGTTGTATAATTCTTTGTATTGGTTATTATGCAAATAAATATGATTTTTAAGCAAAGGCTTAAACTCAGTGTTACAGTCCAATTATTTATTACTATTACTAGCTGAGGTCTCTTAAGGATACAAAGGACACTGCAAAATCCTATGTTGATGGTAAACTGGGCCTAAAGCAAAGAAGTGAAAATAAAATACAATCCCAGTCCGCCTTTATAGGTCCCAGGGTTAAATATACAGGGAACAATATGAACAGTGAGACATGTAAGAGATTTAACAATTACATAGCTGGTTTAGTTCTTCATGTCCCAAACTAAGAAATGATCCTAAGAGTACCTTAATGTATGTGATACAACCACACTTTTAAAATGTTTGCTACAGTTTTATTATCTTTTTAATTCAACCCATTGTCCTCATGCTAAATGTGACTTTCCAGAATGGTTGTTAGGAGTCTAAAATGACCTTAATAATAAAACAACCCTAAATGGATGTATAATGCATGCATTATGATATAACTAAACATTGTACCAAACCAATATAAAGATCTCACCACTTTTAACCACCCTCTCAACTCAGATTAGCTTTTACTATATGTAGTAAAATACAGTAATATATGTATATATTCTTATTTTAAAATGGTGGGAAATGCTCCTTCAGTGTTAGAGAGTGAGAGAGAGAGAGAACATGGTTAATATCCACACTGGAAAATGAAGAATGTGACTGCATGTCAGTGTGTGGGGATCTCTAGTGGATGACAAACCCCATCTTTCTAGTAGATTTCCCATACACTCTTTCAGGACCATCAACAAGAAATAGTGTGGGAAGTTTCCTTTGTTGAATGCCTACAATGCTTCCAATGCACAGTAGAGGACATTCAACTCTAGAAATATTATGGGTCCCTCACTCTATATATCTAGATATCCTGACCAATAAGAATGGAAGAAGAAGAGAGAGACACCTTCAGGGCCCTCCACCTGAAAATAAAGATCAGGCAGTCTAGCAGTTTCTTTGTAAAGGCAATCACTTCTTAAAGGCTGCTGTATTTTCCTCCAGTGTGATTTTTAAGTGTACAGAGTACATCTTAACTCGGAATGATGGTAGTGCTTTTGCTCAAAAAACTCCCATGATGTGATTTAAAGGCTGCACAATTCCCAGGGCTACACTGAGCAGGGGTTTGAATCGGACAACAGCTCATTGACAGGGAAGATGAGAACCCCAGCTTTGGAACTAACAGGGAATAGAAAGTGAGAGGCAGTGGGCTTTATTTTAATTTTGAGGACTGAAAACGCAGTCCCATCAAAGGTTACAGCAATAGACTACATGAAGGGGAGTAGGACATTAAGATTCCTTTTGTATTTTTTCTTGTTCTTTCTGTGGAATAATAAAAATTTTAATCAATATATTAAATAATAGTTGAACAAAGAATCTTGGGCTGAGGACCTTTTAGTCTGTACTCAGGAAACTGTTAATCTTAACAAACATCTAAGATTGTAAAATCAACAGCAAGAGACTTTTTCACTTCATCTTTAGTGGTTGAACAAATGTGTTGTCATTTTTGGGCATATTACTGAATCCCACCTTGTCTCGTGATGGGCTATCTCTGTAAGATGTAAACATTTCTGTTATAAAAAGGAAACTCAACCCCCCAAGATTGGGCTATTGCTGGTGACTGTCAGTGACACTATCTGACAGAGCTGGAGTGGTCTCTCTGCTCACCAAGAATAAAGAAATTGCTTTTTACTTTACATCTGCTGTCTACCTGCTGTTTGCCTTGAACCTTCGTCCACATTTCTTATTTTGTTTAAATCCTTTGTTATATCTTATGTTTTAATTGCTTTAATTACACACAGTTTATTTCATAATATTTGACTTTCTTCAGGATTAGTCTAAATGTCAGTTGTTTCCAGATTCTTCATCATAAATATCTGATCATAGAAAAACAGTATAGTAACTGTTTTAATAATACGTAGATTAGCTGTTTTAGCTCATGATTTAATATTAGTGATGTTTTTCACCTCTGATCATTTTTTTCTGATAGTCTGCATAGCATTTTATTGGCTATTTTGTAGTTTTGAGTCATTGTTTAATGCTCTTAAGGTAATTTATTTACTTTTAGTTTGCTGTCACAAAGGTCATTCCCAAAGTAAGAAAGAAAATGCAAACATTAAATATTTATTGTAAAAACAGTTTATTAGATAAGACTTTGGATTCTGGCTGGAATCCAGCAGGATGCAGACATCTCAATTTAGTAGTACAACAACTATTAATGGCGCCATAGGCAGCACTGAAGCTGGCTCTGTGTTATATAGGTATCATGAAAATTTTAAAACATGGGTAAAAATTACCTTAACAAATTAGACCCTTGCAGACTTCTGGAGGAAGATCACCAGCAGTTTATTATATTCCAAATGATTACTAACTTAGAATAGTAAATGATTATTTGTACTGCATTATTGCCCAGCTCTAGCTACAATGGTTCAAAATAATTAACAACTGGTATCTTCACACTCATGTTGTTGCCTGTATCCAGCTCTTTACTGACAGACATGTTTAAGATTTTGTTTCTTATTTTTATCATTTTTCCTTGACTATCAAAAATCATCAAGACCTCTTTAAAGCAATTTTAAAGGCCAGAGTACCTTGTGATCAAATTTGTTCTTGCAGCCAATATGTGTTTCATTATGTTTTAATTTAGTGTAAGTACACCTTCTTGGTCACTGTAGAAGCTATGCAATTCATCATAGCATGTGGCGTAGTAGCTAAGGCTTTGGACTTCAAATCCTGGGCTTATGGATTCAGATCCTACTACAGATACTTTGTGACCATAAGCAAATCACTTGTCCTGCCTCTGCCCCAATTGGAAATCCAAAAGAAATGTAACCAATTGTGTCATAAATGCTGTAAGTCTCCTTGGGCAAAGGTGTCAGCCAAACATGTAAATGTAAATCATATTTCATGCCTTCTTCATGGTGGCTCATTGAAACTGATAGATAGATGAGAAAGAATGTCATTGTGTATATAGGTCAGAAAGTGCCACATCCAGTTTCCACATTGCACTTTAGTCTGCAGTGTAAAAATGTTACAAGCAGAATAACAATAATAGATATGAGTCCAATAAATCATAAATATAGTACAGGGAAGGCTAGATAAAATTTCATTCCATTCAAATTTGATTCCATTCAAATTTGTAAAGTATACACTGCTTAAATTTGAAGTCTGCCCTTGCCACCTTCTATAATGTTGTTTTACTGAAATCCTTCCTTTATACAGAGCGCTACATGTTAATTATTATTACTGTAATGCATTGTCTATTTTCCCAAAGGATAGTTCCATAAACCCCTTTCATACATGAAAGCTAACCCAGGAATTATTTGGTTAATTTTTAGGTCAAGTGAATTTGTGAAAAAAGTCATTAATCCCAACAAGGTTGTCTCAGACATTTCCTAGACTGACAAATACTATAATATCTAAGAATGTACATAGTAGGTATACAGTATGTGTGAACAAAGCCCGGAAAAACGCCAATAAATTTCCTTGAAAAGTACAGTATATCTGCTTAAGTTTAAGTTTCAATAAAATCAGGTTAGGGGTAGGCTTAGGGATGGATCCAAATAGTTTTTTGTGGAAATGCATGCAAATAGATTTAAAATGACCTGCCATTCTTCTATTGGAGGTCCAAGGCTGACCTTAGTGGGTGTTGTGATCACTGCACAAGCCCATGGCTAGTTTGCCAGTAAACAGAATGAATGTTCTTGGGAAACATAAACAGTTAAAAATTAATGATGGAGGATAAGGTGGAAAAATCCAGAATACCCAAATCATAGCTGCACATAAAAATACACCAGCAGTAGATTAAATACATGCAATTAATAAACAAGATATTTAAGGCTAATTCACATAATTTAATAAAGTGGCTTGCCAAAACTAAAATTCAAATTTAATAAAATGCAACTTAAGATTATCATTTAAAAGTACCCTCCAGTCCTTTTTTTATTAAATTGACAATGGCTGGCTGCCTCCTAGAGTATGCCCTTTAATTTGAAATCCAGGACTGAGACTCACTTGCAGTTGCTCAGATAGGCAGGCAAGAATTAAGGATGCTACAGAAAAATCCCAAATGAAATTTTATCTCTGGTCACTTGAAATTAACCTTCACATTTCTGCAACAAACTTAATTTCCAAGATATGAAAAAACAATGCTGTCTATAATATTTGCTAGTATAATTAAAAATAAATGCTGTAGTAATTTATGCTATGCTTTCAATAAAGTGTTTTGCAGGTTTTCTGCTTTATTTTGCTTGTGTTATACAGTGCAGTGACATTTCCAATGTTGCTGCTGACCCTCCTTACTCAAGTCGCTGAAGGAGCCTTTATCGGCCAGAGTTAATACATTGAAAAAATGCTGTTGCCCCTGGTTTCCCTCATTATAGTGAAGCATCACTATACACTTAACCTCATAGAAATAGATCACAGGAAGAAAACAAAATTACTGGAACCTTTATGTATATTAGTAAATATTGTACTTGATAAAATATAAGAGATTCCAGCTGCCTCCTGGTAGAGAAAATTGAATGCAACAGAATTTTTTTTTTTACTTTTTCCTTTTTATATGCCCTAAGCAAAATAAATAATGTATACTATGGATAAAATGGTCCTAATTCTGCTATATGTTTGCTAAGATATCCTGGCACCATTTTGAACAAGGTGCTAATAAGTTGGCCAACTATGACATTCACCATTTTATATTTGTTATTTACAGCATGCAAGTGTTATAGTGTAAACATGCTTAATGTCATTAGTATATTATGTGATGATTCAGTAATGTCAGACACTGATTTTGTTAGTTGTACAGAATGTGAAGTATGTCAGTGTGTTCTAAATTACATCAAATATTAATAACAACTTACTTTCTGTTTGGCCTAATCTTGGTTTCCTGCAAATTTCCTGACTAATTTCCTGTCTATTACAAAGCTCACCTCCTCCAACTACATCATCATTTTGTGGTTTGCTTCACCTCTTCTGCTGAAATAGTAATTAATTTTCACCCAAAGTTAAGCACTCTTTGGTCTTTAGGGCAAATGTATCTGCTCCTCATGAGAATTTTGTTGAAAAAGAACATTTATTTAAGTGCCATATAGATTTATTAACTCAGGACATCTTAAAGATGAACCTTACATTAGGAATTTGTGAAAGCACTGAAATAGTTTTATTCTCACCTTTATTAAGTGATGTCATCGCTAGAGGCATTGCAGTGTTGTACATGCTCAAGCTAAAATCTCTGCCAGATCAGCTCAAAACAATAAAAACCACAAACGTAAAATACAGAAAATCTGTTTGGAGCTGCTCAGCTCTGAGACCCTTACTGTGTTCTCTTAAATGC
>JANRMT010062819.1:69469730-69504672 GCA_026402145.1 Polypterus bichir lapradei
AGCCTGCCAAATTTCAGCCTTCTACCTACACGGGAAGTTGGAGAATTAGTGATGAGTCAGTGAGTGAGTGAGTGAGTGAGTGAGGGCTTTGCCGTTTATTAGTATAGATATATATATACAGACGTTCCTGGGAAAGCCCCTGAAAAATGCTTGGTACTCCGCATACTTAAAAGCATGATTGTTTTGCTTCTTTCTTTCTCTCTCTCTCTCTGTCATCTCTGTCTTGTCATGGAGAGTATGTATAAACTTTTGAAAAAGAGACAAATGTTTGTTTGCAGTGTTTGAATAAAGTTTCTATCTCCAACCTCCTGTGTTTCTGTGCAAATATGTGACCGAAGCATGACAAGTGGTACCAGAAGTGGTTGCACAGATAAATATTTATTATTATTTCAAATCGCTCAAAATGTCCCGGTTCCTCACGATCCGGAGGACGATCCGATTCCTCCTCTTCCTGAAAATTCTAAGAATGTACTGATGAAGATGGATCCTTCCGATGCTAGCTTTTCAGCAAGTGGTGACTTTGTTGGGATGGGACAAACAAAACTGGGCCATTATCATCACCCCTTTTTTGTCTGGGGATGCCTTACTTTCCTTACGGAATCAACTCTGCGATTATGATTTCCTGAAGCAGCAGGTTGTTTTACTTAAGACTACGACCTTTGTGGCTAAAGGTTTTGCATTTAAAGACTGGAGACTGAACATGGACAGTCCCAACCATGCGCAAATGCAAGATTTGATTCATATGATACATTGCTGGTTTGAAGGAGATGAGATGGAACGAGTTGTGGAAAAAGTTGTCATGAATATAGTACTGGCCCGTATACCTACAGTTCTCCGAGATGAGTTTCTTCGTCATAATGTTGAATAATTAGATAGATAGATAGATACATAGATAGATAGATAGATACTTTATTAAACCCAAGGGGAAATTCACAAATTAATGATTGTGGCCAAACTTCGAAGGTTCTCAGACCGCTTGGAGAAAATGCGGTGGATTTGGTGCCCTGTATGCTGTTTTACAACCTACGAGAGAGCGCCCTGAGCATACTCGTCACTTTGATCGAAGACTGGAACATCGACAGGCTTCAGGACCTGACAATTGGATGTCGTCAGGGAGACCTCTGGGGAATAGAGTTATTGATGAGGTGCTCGTATCTGGGGAGACAGGAGGAGGCCGTGGACGTCGCTGCGGATATTTTGGCAGTGGAGCTGAAAGAAGATGTTTCCAGTGTGATCAACCTGGTCACTTGGCGAAGGAATGTCGCCTGTCTCCATCTCAGTCAATGGAAATTGGATTGGCCGAGGTTTGTTGCTCCTGTATTCCCTATTCATCAGAAAAACAAGATGGCTTATTGATCTTGGTGAAGTTGGGGGGCCACGAGATCTCGGCATTATTGGACTCAGGCAGTGACCTTTGTGTTGTCAGTCGGGACTGTCTTGATGACGGATGCCTTAGTAACCCTGAGACTGTAAAGATACGTTGTTTACATGGAGATGTTAAAGACTATCAGACATTGCTTCTTCCTTTGACTTATAAGGGTCGTTACGTTAAAGTTTGGTCTGCCATTTTGGACTCCTGCCTTTGGCCATTACTGATAGGCAGAAGGAATGCCCTTTTTCCTAGACTAATTACTGAATGTCGAGTCCCCTGTTAAGCTTAGTGGGAGGGGGGAGAGGGGAGGGTAAGAAGAAGAACTGGTGGCGGAATGGGAAAATCTAGAGCCCCAATTAGATATTAAACCCGATCTCTCCAGCGAGACTGAGGAAGACACCCCCATGATAGCACCCCCCCCAATTTCCCAGAGTGGCAGGCAGGTCCTTCTACATCTTATCAGATTGCAAATGCCTCCGAACACAAACCGAGCACTGGCTAGCAGTCGGATTTCGTGCACTTGCAGCATGCTGATAGATCATTAGAATATGCATTTAAACAGGCTTGCTCTGCTAATGACTCCTATTGCCAACAGTGTGAATCCGGGGGCTTGAAAACCCCACACTTACTGGAAAAAGACGGTTGCCTTTTCAGAGTGATTTCAGATCATTTTATGAATTTAATGAATTTATTGAACAACTAGTTGTACCTGAAGTACATAGGGAAATTCTTTTGCAACTGGCCCACTCTCACATCTTGGGAGGGCACCTGGGGGCTGATAAGACCAGAGATCGGTTATCAAAACGATTTTATTGGCTGAATATGGGAAAAGATGTTGAACGGTTCTGTACTTCATGTCCTGACTGCCAGATCGTCTCCGCTTATAAACCTCCTCGGGCTCCCCTTTGTCCTGGAAGTAGCCTTTCAGCTGGTGGGATTAGATATTGTAGACCCTTTGCATAAGACTAAAAATGGGTATCAATATATGCTGGTGTTGGTTGACTATGCAACACGATATCCGGAAGTGGCTGCTTTGAAAAAGGCAAATTCCTCCACTGTAGCCAAAGCCCTGTGCGAGATTTTTACTCGTATTGACATCCCTAGAGAAATTGTAATGGATCAGGGCACACCTTTTACTTCTCAAGTGATGAAACAAATGGGTGACAGCTTTGTTATTAAGAAATTGAGTACCACTGTTTACCATCCACAGATGAATGGTTTGACTGAATGATTTAACAAGACTTTAAAACAGATGACCAGGCCAGTCGCTCATAATGATCCTACATCCTGGGACTCTGTCCTGCCTTTTGTTATGTTCACAGTGCGGGAATCGCCGCAGGCATCCACTGGCTTGAGTCTGTTCGAGTTGTTATTTGGCAGGCGCCCGTGAGGTATCCTGGATGTTGTACAAGAGGAATGGATAGGAAACGAGACAACAGCTCTTAGACCGAGCTTTACAGATCGGGTAGTTTCATTGCAAGATAGAATTTCTAAGCTTTCTTCTATTGCTGTGGAGCATCAACAACGTGAGCAGAAAATTCAGAAACATCTTTATGATAGACGCTGTAAGCTCCATGAATTCAAACCTGGTGATTGTGTTTTGGTACTGGTTTCGTCTGACCCGCACAAATTTCTAGCCATTATTGGGGATTGTATGGGACCGGTAAATTACAAGGTTAAAATACCAGGCCGGTGCAAACCATTCCAGATTTTACACATTAATCTCTTGAAGGAATGGCATGACCGGCAGGGGATTTACACTTCCTTGGCTGCTGTCTCTCAGACCGATGTTGCCATTGGTAACGATTTGACAGATTCACAAAACACAGAATTATTATCTTTGATTGAACGGAACACTGATGTCTTTTCAGACTTGCCAGGCATGACTAGCCTTGCAGAACATAAAATCATTCCTGAACCCGGTGTCCGGGTACAGATGCGGTCATCCCGGATGCGCAACGAAATATTGTGCGTGAAGAAGTCAAAAAAAGATGCTGGCATTAGGTGTAATTCGTTAAAGTAAAAGTGACTGGTGCAGTCCGGTTGTATTAGTCCCAAATCAAGACGGTTCGGTTCGCTTCTGTATCAATTTCAGGCGCTTGAGTAAGGTCTCTAAATTTGATGCTTATCCAATGCCCCGTGTTGACGAGGGCATTGGATAAGATGGCTCAGGCAACCTATATCTCCACACTAGATCTAACGAAAGGTTATTGGCAGGTACCTCTTAAGGATCACAGTTGTGAGAAAACTGACAGACTTTATGAATTTATGAGACTCCTGTTTGGTCTTCATGGGGCACCTCTAACTTACCAGCGTATGATGGATCAGATCTTGTGTCCTCATTCTGAATATTCCGGGGCATACCTTGATGATGTTGTGATTTTTAGCAATGATTGGCATACGCATTTAGTACGTCTTCGTCCTGGAAAGCTTGAGACAGGCTGTCTTGACTGCTAACCCTAAGAAGTGTAAACTGGGTATGTCTGAGACTCATTATTTAGATTATTCCATGGGCAGTTAAGAAAAGTGGAAGAGATGCTTGCTTATCCCCGGCCAAAAACGCAGAAACAGGTATACGTTTTTCTGGGGCTTGCTGGTTATTACAGAAGATTCATCCCTGACTTTGCACTATAGGGCTGCTCATCTTTCAGAACTTACTAGAGGCAGGAAAAAACGCCCTATTTTATGGACAGAAATTTGTGAACATTCCTTTTGTGATTTGTAAACTGCTTTGTCTTCTTATCTGGTTTTGCGGAATCCCAATTTCTCTAAGGATTTTGTTCTACAGACGGACGCAAGTGCATTTGGTGTAGGCACCGTCCTGTCCCAGGTTTTTGATGGAGAAGAGCACCCTATCACATATTTGAGTAGGAAACTGCTTCCTAGGGAACACAGTTATTCTACTATTGAGAAAGAATGCTTGGCGATTAAATGGGCTGTGGAAGCGCTTCGTTATTACTTATGGGGTCGAAATTTCACATTAGTGACTGATCATACTCCACTTCAATTTTTATACCATCAGAAAGATACAAACTCTCGTCTCACGAGATGGTTTTTGGGCTTACAACCTTACAGTTTTACAGTCAGGCATCGACCTGGCTCTGAGCATGTTAACGCAGATGTATTGTCACGCCTGTTTGAACCTGGTTTGGAGAGTCACTTGATTCACGATAATGTGAAAACCCCTGAAAAACGTTGACAGACTACCTTTGCATTGCTCCTTACCTTATTTGCGTGTTTGCAGTGTTTGAATAAAGTTCCTGACTCCAACCTCCTGTGTTTCTGTGCAAATATGTGACCCAAGCGTGCCAATATATTTTGTCACAGATGACCGGGAACACTGCCCGGCCGGGACGCCTGGATAGTCCCCGAGTTGGGCAATACTTCTCCTCGGCCACGAGAGGGCAGCCGCCCGGGTATATCTGGGGGCCACATGGACAGAATACTTATTTGGAGATCACGTGGCCACCGCCAGGGGGCGCTCGAACAAGTAGAGAAGCTGGGATGGCAGCACTTCCACCACAACAGGAAGTGCTGCCAGAAGTAATTCCAAGGTCACCCGGAGTGCTTCCAGGTGCTATTCTGACACTTCCGCCACACCAGGAAATGACGTCAAGGGGAGCACCTGGGGCTCATCCGGGTCATAATAAAAGGGGAAGCCTCCCTCCAGTAGACGAGCCAGAGTTGGGAGGAAGGAGACGAAGCTTGTAAGGAGGAGACAGGAGGTCAAGAAAGAGAAAGAAGAAGAAGAAGAAGAAAAGGAAGAGGGTTGGTGATTGAAGGCATTGTGGTGCAGTGAAAAATAAATAAAAGAAGTGTGTTTTGGACATTCTGGTGTCGGTCTGTCTGTGTCTGGGGGTACGTTTTCCACAATATATATATATTGTGATGGATGGCCGGGGATGGTGCCCTACCAGGAGGTCTGGAGGAGCAGGGGACCAGGAGAGGGGCAATTCATATCCTGGGACATGAGAGGGCAGTCCCCATGGGTTGCATCAGGGCCATGGGCTTGGGGCTTAGAAGCTCAACCCTGTTGAGCTAGGTCAGCTCCAGAATCATGGTCTACAGCACACCCTCTGCCCCCCCGGACCCCCCCCCATCCGGGGCCTGCACATCTCTGAACCGCGTAGGGCCCCCAAACTGCTAAGAACTGCCCTGTATCTGTGTTTAAAGACACGTAGTTCTCATCCATCCACTCCTTTAATAAACTAACACAACTAATTAAAGACAACATCGGAGAAACTTTATTTGTTCTAAATGAAAGGTATAACTGGGTGTCATCTGCATACGAGTGAAAATTAGCATGATGTTTTCTAATGATAGATCCCAGTGGAAGCATGTAAATTGAAAATAGTAAAGGTCCCAGTACTAAGCCCTGCAGGACACCATATCTCACTTCTGTGTATAATGATGGAGTACTGTCAGCACATTCCTGTACATATTGGAATCGATTTGATAAATAAGAACTAACCCAAGAGAGCACAGTGCCTGTAAGCCCAACATCATTTTCTAGCCTGTGCAGTAAAATAGAATGGTCAATGGTGTCAAATGCTGCACTTAAGTCTAACAACATAATTACAGTGGAGTTTCCTTCATCAGAGGATATCAGAATGTCGTTTACAACCCGCGTTAGTGCCGTTTCTGTACTATGACCAGTGTGGAAACCAGACTGGAATTTCTCAAATAAATTGTCATGCGTAAGGTGTGACTGAAGCTGATTGGCAACTACTTTTTCTAGTATTTTAGAGAGAAAGGGTAAATTTGATATAGGCCTATAATTAGTTAGTATGTGTGGGTCTAGGTCTAACTTTTTAAGTAATGGTTTAATGACTGACACTTTTAGTGCATCAGGTACTGTGCCATGCAATAATGAACTATTGATAATGTTTAGAATAGGCACTGCAAGAACATCCTATGGACTTTTTACTAGTTTTGTTGGCATTGGATCTAGGGAACAAGAAGTCGGCTTCATTTTAGAAATTAGAATTAAGACTTCCTGCTCAGTTACAGGATTAAAATTACTAAAGTGCTGAATGCAATGTGAGACAAGGTCTGATAAGCTAGTATTTGGTTCGTACTGTGATGCTGAGATCAGGGATCTTATATTTTTAATTTTCTCATTGAAGAAGTTCATAAAGTCTGTACTGCTAATATCTGTTGGTATTTTGCACTGTAGATCTGAATTTCCATTTGTTAATTTAGCCACTGTTCTAAACAGTACCTGAGGATTTGTATTATTGCTAGCTTGTAGAACAGTATTCTGAGCGAGCTTTAAAGAGAGCTTTTTTATATTTTTTTACACTCTCTGTTAATGCTATTTGAAAGACATGTAGCTTTGTTGTTCTCCATCTGCGCTCCAGTTTTCGACACTCTAATTTAAGAGCTCAAGTGTTTTCATTAAACCAGGGAGAGTTTCTATGTGCTTTGATCACTTTTCTTTTAAGGGGAGCCACTGTGTTCAGAGCATCTCTCAAGGTCACATTATAATGTAATGTCAGCTGATCTAAATTGTTTTCCACGTTTACATTTGATGTTAACTGATCAAAATGGTTTTCCACAATTACACTCGATTTACTCAAAGTATCTATAAATTTTGAAGCAGAATTACAATCTAGATGTCACACTGTCTTTGTTTTAATCTGTGAGTGCGTTGGCAAGGGCAGGACTAAATCAAATGTAATTAAGTAGTGAGCGGAAATAACTTCATTTAATGGAGTAATATTTAAAATTTGAATTTCAACTTTGTAAGTTATTGTTAAATCTAATGTGTGGATATGATTATGAGTTGAACCTTTGACAATCTGACAAAATCCTACTGAATTTAACAAATAAGTAAAACATTTGCTAAAAGTGTCAGTTTCCACATCAATGTGTACATTAAAATTCCCCATCAGTACTATGTGATCATAATTTATAGCCAAATTAGATAAAAAGTAGAATAAATACAAAGAAACACAGATACTGTTGTAAACTGCGACAATTAAACCTAGCCTCAGCATATCTAAAACACAATGTTTCCTATCCTTAAAAGAAGAATATTTTAAATTTTAATTCTAAACTCAATAAACATGGTTTGACACGTTATGTCAACCTTATACCCATCTATTTATAAGCCAATAGCATACAACAGCAAAGAATACACTAGTAAAAACAGTTCTATTGGTGTCATATAAAGGCTAACATATCAAACATGTCAATACAGAAACAGACACATCAGAACAGTCCAGAATTTCTTGATTAAAAAAACTTATGTCTGCAGCACAGTCCAGTGTAGGCAGATTGGCCATAAATCAGAGTTTCCTGGTGCTGCAATGCTATACACTATTTCTTGTTAAAGTTTCCTGCTTTGGTTTTGTTAGTTACCAGCAAAACACTACCTTTCCCATTTACTAACTTCCTCTGTTATGAACTCGTTCTGGTTAGACCAGACTCGAGCTGTGTGGTAAACTCTTAAAGGTACAGACTCACATTTCTCAAGTGAGTGCAAAATCACTCCATCTGAACAAACAATTCATTAAGAGTTGTTAATATACCCTATCTGTCAGACACCATTACACTGTAAACGAGGGTCCTGATAGGGACTGAAATTGCAGCACTAAAAAAGTAATGCAAGGCAGGAGTTGGGCTTTTATACTTTTTATACTTCTGGACCTCCTTGGCTAATTTTTGATTCAAAGTCTGCTCTAGTCTACATGCAGTAAATTGTAACAAGAATGTCTAATGTTTTTAAAACAAGTTAGCATTTTGTGTTGCTTCCCTTGAAGTAATCTACTTTAGTAAACGGCTGTATACTCTGTTCAGGTAGGTCCATGATAAATTCTTCCAAGCCTCTTGCAGCATTTGCCATAGTTCTTCTTTTGAGTTTGCCTGATTTTTGGTCTTCTCTCTCTCTCTCCAAGAGATTCCACAAAGTTTCACTTATGTTGAGTGTTCCATCTTCAGACTTCCACTCCAGGTTGGTCAGAATTATATTTATAATGTATTCAGGGCTAGTATTGCACTGAAAGATGAAATTTTTGCCAGTCTGTATTTTTTTTTTCTGGAGGTCAAACATAATGAATCCACATTTTCTTATGTTTCTCAGGAGTCTTTATTCTATCAACTGTTATCTGACATACACCCTTAGATATTGACAGAGTTGCCACCGTGTTTCACAGAAAGCTGCAGACAAACGTTGATCTACTTCTGTACTCTGCAACTGTTCTTCTGACATACTGACATCTTTGTGAACCAAAAAAAAATGTCCAATTTGGACTCGTTGCTCCATAATACTTTTTGCCACTGATTGTCGCTCCATGCTTTACAACATTTCATGTTATACAGCATTTCTTCTACTTGTTGCATTTCTGTTCTTTAAAATATAGGTAACTTTTTATTTTTAATGAGTTCTGGATTATTTTATACATATGTTTGTACCCAGCGGGGTTGCACGTTCCCAGGGAATGATTTCTTTTAAGATTGTAGTCATACTTGAGAAAAGATTTTCCTCTCAGTAACCACGGCAGAGAAATTAGAATGAGGAAATTATGGTTCAGGAGGAAAGATATATTTAAATTGTTTTTAAATGCTGCATTTACTCATATAAACAAACAACTGAGGAAACCTGTAGGACAATACAATTGCTTTATGATGTTTTAGTGGGGTCACAGAGGAGTGGAGGCCTGGCCCAAGGCACAGACATCAGAGCATGTCTTCCATCTGTCCATAGGAAAGGCTTTAAAGAATGGCTGAGCTGTATGCTATTTATTTTCAGAGAACAGTATTTTTTAAAATAGACCAATCATATGAAAATACATTGTTAGCTCTTACTAACTATTAATAGATCATTCTTGTGGTCCAATTAGTACATTGATATTAGCTTTCTCCAATAACTATATTGACCATTAGCTTTTACTAACTAAAGAAAATACTCCCATCTGGGCTGTTTCTTTTAGACATCTAGTTGTCCCTTGTCATTGACCGAGAGAACACACATGTCAACCAAACAAATGTCGGGGCACCCCTTTAAATAACTAAAAAGTCTGAACAAAACAAACAGGAGCTCAAAGGTGCTGTAACAGAAGCAAAAAGCAAGGGTGTGACTTTGAAACGAGGTTCTATAGAGTAGTCACTATTGTCAGGTTGGAGTGCTCGTCCTGGAATGAGGAGACCCCTCTCAGGAGCGTCTCGGTTTTAGAGTCACTGGACTGGAAGGAACAGAGTTAGCTGCCATCATGGGCGGTTGGTGGTGCTAACCTCTGATGAGCCTGAAAAGTGACCCTTTCACAACTTCCTTTAAGCCTAGTTAACGTTTAATGGACATTTCCTGCTTACCTTTTCAGCCTCCATTCTACAATCGACTTAAGTTACTGTCTGTGGCCTATTTGTGTATTAAGGTATAACGTAATCTTCTATGTAAACTGAACCTGCTTGCATTAAACAATTAGACTCGCAGTAGACAGTGGCATCTGTTTTTTTACCTTTTATGCACACTTTACTTTCTTGAAATAAAAGGTTCTCCTGTTTGTAGCCTAGAAAGTCTTTATGTTTTAACCTACATTAAAAAAAGCTGACTTCAAAGTTCACAATAGCACATTGATTATGATTTTTTTTTATATCTCTGACCACAATTTTGCTCTTCCATTCTTGTTTTGTTTTTTTTTGAGAATTCCTATTCTATTACTCATTTGGTCCTTCAGATTGTTTTATTAAAGTTAATAAAATTTAACATTGTGGTATCTTGCAGTGGCATTTGAGATTCTGATGACCGGTTGACTGGGTTACTCTGTGAATAAAATATATAGCCATCTTATCCCAAAGCTATCCCTTTGTGAATAAAACTAAAACACCTCATCCATTCTTGGTAGCTTCATTTGAAAAGAACAAGTAGAGTGGTCTGTTTAAATTTCCAGTTTGGGGTTCGATTTTTCAAATTCTTTTATGGTTTCTCTTCTTTAACTTGGTGCTCGGTTCTCTTTGCATTCCCAGTAATGACCCCAGCTTGAGTGACTACATGTTGTCATCTCCCAGTCCTTCTCCATCACAACAACTTAAGCATACTTGTGCACACATGAATGTCTCCAAGAATGGTTTCTTAAATGCAGCAAGCCCTGCAAGTCCATTAAGACTGTTTGCATGGTGAAAGGATGCATTCTGGCACCAAAGGCTGAACAAGCACTTTTTTTGGATTTCTTTCTGTCTTCCAATGAACTTTAACCACTGATTGTGAGATGTACACACCTCATTGGGCTTTTGCCTGTGCTTCAAAATGCCTTGGATGATAAGATCTGGGAACTCTGGTTTTCCTCCCACAGTTCAAAGGCATGCGTGTTTATATTTTAATAGTGGGCCCTGAAATGGACTGGAAACATGTTCTAGATTGTAGCCTAGTGCTGCCAGGTTAGATTCCCATCATGTAATCTTTAATTACTTTAGACAAAGCAGTTTTAAAATGGATGTGTGGAGTTAATCATCAGAGCATCTATTGCTGAAAACATTTTAAAAGTGATGTAATTCTTAAACTTTCATTAGTTATCAGGATTTGTCAGAAGTTACACTGTAGATCAAGTTTTGAAAAGGGAAACACTTAATGGATATTTAAATTTGGAGTACTTCCTCATTGAATAATAACAGTAACTGCACAAATAGATATGTGATATAACAGCTAGCTGCAAGTCAGTACTGTATCTAATATCAACTTCTTGTTTTATGTGTCAAATGTGTCTTTGGAATTTCAATACATTGGCCAAAAATATATTTTGCTGGCAAACTAGTAGGAGTAAAGCAAGTGTCTAAGGGCACATCTACTTACCAGCCCATTTTTAAATCATGATCTTTCATAGTCTTCTTTCATTTAACTTGGAGTATCATGTGTGAACACTGTCAAATTACTCGTTATTCCTGGGAAGTACGTGCAACAAGATCCACTAAATTTGCATGAGGTATGTGGGAAATACACCACTGTATTTCCATTTCTCTTCTCAAATACTAAGTACACAACTTCCAGTTTTAAAGTATTTTACTTTGGGAGAGGAATCCCATATCTCAACCTTCCAGGGAAAGAGGATATTTGAGTGGTCAGTAGGGATTTGTCATCTTTTTCGGCATAGACTTTGTGGATTTATGACTAACTTATCAGTATTATAGTACTTGTGGTGAGCACTTTAATAGTATGGTGCTGCTGAACTGTTGCTGTGTTTCATCAGATCCCTGTATTTTGAAATAAAAGATGTGAATGCATACTGAGCATTAAGTCAAATTTGTTCAAAGTGGGCATTGGACTGTGATGAGGTTGACTCTTGTTTTGGCTCCTGTTTATTATTTTCATTGACGGCTTATGAAGATGCAGTTGAGGCTAGGAGTATATCCAGTTTGGGACCCTAAGGTTTGTATCTCTGTTATTTGTAGATGATGTTGTCTTCTTGGTCTGGTCACACTGTGAACTCAGATGTATACTGGAGCAATTCAGTTGCTTTTTGTTGGTATTGGGCTTGAGAATGAACCCCTGTAAGTCTGAGGTAGAGGTTTTCCTTTAGAAATTGCCTGAAGCTAAAGAGTGAGCAGCTTCAACAAGTGAAGAAGTTCAAGTACCTTGTGATCTTGTTCAAAAGTGAAGGGATGATTGAAATTGTTGCAGTGGCAGCAGTTGTCCAGCCATTGCACTGAACCTTAAAAGTGAAAATTGGCTTTGAGCTCTGGGTAGTAATTGAAATAATGAGACTAAAAGTAAAAACAGACAAAATTATGCTGCTGAACTACCCATGATGAGGTTTGGAAGCTGGTAAAACTAAAGGAGCTTAGAGTAGAACTGCTTTTCAGTTGTGAGAGGTGATAGTAGATAGATAGATAGATAGATAGAAAGATAGATAGATAGATAGATAGATAGATAGATAGATACTTTATTAATCCCAAGGGGAAATTCACATACTCCAGCAGCAGCATACTGATAAAAAACAATATTAAATTAAAGAGTGATAAAAATGCAGGTATAACAGACAAAAACTTTGTATAATGTTACCATAAAGTTAAGATATTCCTTTACTCCTCCTTTGGGTATAACAAACACAGAACACTGAGATATAACTCAGGGACACACAAAATTTGCACAGTAAATTCAGAAAGTATTCAGACCCCTTCACTTTTTGCAACAGTTTTTGTGTCAAAGATTTAATTTTAAAGGATAAATTTGCCATTTTGCCGATTAGTTTATTCTTAATAATTTATAATAACAAAGTGAAAACATGTTTTTATTAACTGAAATCTTTCATTGATATCGGTATTCAGCCCCTTTGCTCTTGCATTTCAAATTGTGGCCACGTGCTTCCTGTTCACTTTAAGTATCCTTGATATGTGTCTACATGTGATGAAAGTCAACCTGTGGCACACTGAATTGATTGGACTTCAATTAAAAAAGGTACACACATGCATATATAAGGTCCCACAATTTGCACTGGATGTCAGGACAAAAGACAAGCCATGAAGTCCAAGGAACTTTCTGTAGACCTCCACAATCAGATTGTGGTAAGGCATAGATCAGGGCAAGGGGATAAAACAGTTTCTAAAGCTTTGAGGGGCCCCAGAAGCACAGTGGCCTTAATAATTGTGAAATGGAAGACATTTGCAACAGTCAGTACTCTTCCTATAATTTGCTGTCCAGCCAAACTGATTAATTCAATGGTCTCAAACTCCAGTCCTGGAGGGCTGCAGTGACTGCAGGTTTTCATTCTTCCCCTTTTCTTAATTGGTGACCAGTTTTTGCTACTAATTAATTCCTTTTCCTTTCATTTTAATTGACTTGTTTTTTAAGATTTGTTCCCCTGAATTCCTTCATTGTTCCTCTGAATTGCTTCATTTCTTTTCTTAAATGGCACCCAAACAGAAATGAAATGTGAGGTGAGTGAGCCAACAGAAGACCAACTAAGTCAGGGCCTCAAACTCCAACCAGTTTCACTCCAAGCAGTTGTTTAATTAGGTATTGCTCTTGTTGTTAATTAAGCCTATTCTTTAATTCAATGGCTTGTTGATGCTCTAATTGTGCAATGGCATACATTTCCAAAATTATTGATTTTCTCTTTTCTAAGAGCACTATTAAAATGTTTTGTGGACCTGAGCAGATCAGCATTCCTGAGACCTTTATCTTTCTTTATTTTCAGATATTGTGTGATGGACACAGTTTTCTGGTCATGTTTCAGCTCATTTTATATCTCATTATTGTCTGACTGCTAATTAAGGAAAAAGAAACAATTAAGGAGACTGAGTCTTCAAGAACAAGTCAATTAAAATTAATTCAAAAGAAGTTAATTAGCAGCAAAAATAGGTCACTAATTAAGAAAAGGGTTAGAATGAAAACCTGCAGCCACTGTGGCCCTCCAGGACCGGAGTTTGAGACCACTGAAATAAATGGAGAAGAATGACCTTGTTCAGAAAAGTCACCAAGAACCCAGTTGTCACTTTAACAAAGCTTTGGAAGTCCTCTGCTGTGATGGGAGAATCTGTTGGAAGGAATAAAATCTCAGCAGCACTCAATCAATGAGATGTTTATGGTAGAGGGGCTATTCAGTAGTCACTCTTGAGTAAAAGGTATATGACAGCCCATATATAGATTTTACCACATGGCCTTTAAAGGACTCTGAGAGCATGAGGAGAAAGATCCTTTGATCTGATGAGACAAAAATTAAACTGTTTAAGAAGAATGCCAAACACATTGTCTGCCGAAGACTAGGCCCTGGTGGCAGCATCATGCTATGGGGTGCTTCTCAGTGGATGGATAGGAGACTGGTTAGAATTAGGGAGAGGATTAATGCAGCCAAATCAGTTAGGGCCATGAAGAAAACCTGCACCAAAGTGCATCTTTCAACATGTCAATGATCCAAAGCATACAGCCTATACAATGCTGGTGTATCTTTAGTCCCTGACCGTTATTGAGTGGCCCAGCTAAATCTGAGACTTAAAAGTACATGTGTGGAGAGAGTTGAAGATGGCAGTTTACTAACACTTTCACCCAGGTTAACAGAGCTTGAGAGAATCTGCTGGGAAGAATGGGATAAACTGCCCAAATCCAGTTGTGCATAACGTGTACAGAATTACCCTAGAATACTTAAAGTGTAATTGCTGCCAAAGGGACTTCTACAAAACACTGAATTAAGGGTCTGAATACTTATATGAATGGATTTAGTACATTTGCAGACCTTTTTTGAAAACTTGTTTTCACTTTTGTGTTTATAGGTTATTGAGTGTAGATTAATGGACAAAATGGCAAATTTATAAATTTAAATGAAATCTAAAATTCAGAAAAATGTGCACAGAGAGAAGAGGTCTGAGTACTTTCTGAATCCATTGTACCAGAAGATTTCAACCTACCAGAGTATAATGTGGTTTACCCAGCTCTGCATGTTGCCATCCTGACTCTCATTAGAATAAGCAAATGAAGCGTACCATTTCAGCCAGTTTATCTATCAATCCAGCTTTTTTCAAAAATTCCATATTCCAGTTTAGGTTACTGTGTAACTGGAACCTATCCCAGCACTATCAGGCACAATGAAGAAACCCATTCTTCAAACGGCATAGGGCTGATCATAATTAGCATTTTATATGCAAGCAGGAATAAATCAAAATAACAAGTTTCCATAAAAATCAAAAACTTGTAGAATTTTAGCTGGCAAATAGATCTAGGAATTGTTTGTTTCATTATTATTTCAAAGACATACCCAAAGGCAGAACAAATATCAAAAACAATCGGGGAACTTCTGCCAAACACCCAGAAGCAGTATCTATTATGGGAAACAGCCTTAATTCTGTTATGTTCAGTTTACAGATATAATATAAAAAAATGATTTCAACAAAGTTAAAATGGAATATGAAACTATTACATATTATTTTGAGTATTTATAATTTTAAATTGTGTTGTGTCAATTTATGAAAAAGCTAAACAAGGAGTTTAATTAAGTTTAGCAGAACAATTGGTTTCTGCCTCAGTCTTGGGGCCACATCCAAGGACTTTGTTACATCTAGTCCTGTAAGTAGAGGCCTGTTCGTTCATCTTCTTTTTTCCTCTTCATCTTTTAACACTTCTATGTGGGTTTGATGTGCTTGATGAATCTTCTCCACTCGTACCTGCACTTTCTTCTCAGTCAACTCCTTTCCCTTCAGATCTTCTTGTACTTTATCCATCTACCTTTGCTTTGGCCTCCCTCACTTTCTCTTCCCATGTATTTCGATTCCTATCACTCTTTGCCCACATAGCCATTGTCTGTCTTCATCACATGTGTTGTGGCATGAAATTTTGTATATAAATTGATATATTACAAAGCAATGTAATCTTAGTGTTATAGCACTTATAAGAACAGCAATTCTTTGATGTTTAAGAACCCCCCCCCCCCCCCTTTTAGGACTGAGTCTTAGTAATTTTATGACAGGGTCGGGGGAAGTAAATAAAACCAGTATGGCATGTGATTTCTCTGCGCAATCAACCCCCACAGGAATGCCAGAATACCTAGCTGGAAGCATCAGCTGAACAAGTGGTTTTTGGGGCAGGTGTGAAAGGTATTGTGTGCCCCATTGGTCTGAAGCATGGCTGTTTAGGATTGTTTTGAATCAAAGGCCATTCTGTAGAAAGATACCCTATTGGTGTAAGAATTTGGAAAAATAATGTATAAATTTGGTTGCTTTACCTCTCCCTCTTTCTCTCTCTCTCTCTCTCACCATCATGATGAAGGAGTATCTCACACACCATGAACTGAAAAGAAGACCACGCTGAGAAGCACAACTCAGCAGCCATATTGAGACAGGCATATGGCCTGTCCTGAAGAAAGCCATAAAATAAGAACTTAACTAGAGACATTTAAAGTAACTGCAAGTCTGTGTGCCGCCTGAAAATACACATCAGCATTTATCAGGTTGTATGGTTGCCAGTATTCAAATGTACTTTGCATATTGTTATTATTTATGAATATTATCAATAATACATTATTTAAATTGTAACTTAACTCCTGCTTGTCTTTTACTACATCTAATTGCCTGAGGTTATAAATGTAGAAGGGAAGGTGGGTAGAAGTTATAAAGTACAACACCTTCATAAACAGTGGTAAATCTATGAGATTGAGGCATTCTGACAAAGGCTACACATTAATAATACAAAAGGGGAAAGTAGAGTAATATAGAACTCTACCAAGACAACATGTCCATACCTCTTCAACCTACTTTCCTGCACTTTCTTAGATATCTCTCCAACGTTTGTCATACTCTGGTGGTCTCATTTCTTTTTCTCTTTTTCTGTTTTTTCTTGATTCTTTGCTATATATTGTCTTATTCCAAAGATTGCATCACTTGTTCCTCTCCCAGGCTTAAAAGCCTCCTGCTCCTCCTCTATGGCTGTCTGTTCTCTAAGCCTTCTCTCTATAATGCTTTCCCAAATTTTCATTTTCATCAGCTTTATCTCTCTATAGTTTCCATAATCCTGAATATCGCCTTTCTCCTTATAAATGGGTACAATCACACTGTTCCTCCACTCCTCTGGTATTGTCTCCCATTCATTGATCTTCTGCATCAGATTCCTCAACACATCTAGTCCCTCTTCACCTAAACTCTCCCACGCTTCTGTTTGTATTTCATTATGTCCTGTTGCCTTTCCTTTTTTCATTCTTTGCAGTACCTCCTTAATTTTCTCCTTTCTTATACTTGTTACCAGCCCTTCATGTAGCTTTTCATCCCCAAAAAGTACACTTTTCTTCTCTCAACAGCTTCTTAAAGTACCTCTTTCATCTATTCTTTGTCCTATCAGGATCACTCAAGACCACACCTTACTCATCTTTTATCTGACTAAAATTTTTCCCAATGTTTTCCTAGCCTTCATTATTCTAAAAATAATTCTCTCTAATTTTTCATACACCTCCTTCAAAGCGTGTGCCTTGGCTCTTGTCACTGCCCTTTTTGCCTCCTTATTTTTCTGCCTATACTTTTCTCTATTTTCCTTCCATCCTGATTGGTACCATGTCTTCTTTGATTCCTTCTTGGCCCTTATCACATCCTGCACCTTTTTTTTCCAACCAATATGTTTCTTTGTCTCCAAGTAGGCTCCTTCCTATTATCCAAACCAACACCTCTTTACCTACTCTTAATACAGCTTTCCTATTTTTCTCCCAACACTCCTCCACACTCTGAAATGGCTGCACTTCATTTAAAACTTTCACCCTAAACCTCTTCTTATGTTGTTAAGTCATTAAAAAATGGAAAGTGTATGGAACAGCTATACATCTGCCTGGAATAGCCGAGTGATCATGCAAGAAAAAGGCTAGTGAGGAAGCCCACCAAGACACTTTTAGGAGCTCTGAAGGAATTAAAACGCTTGAGATTGGAGATTGTGAAGACAATAACTATTGTCCGGGTGCAGCACCAGTCACACAGACAGGTTGGAGAGAAAGTCAGTAGAAAAAAAAAAATGCAAGTTACAGCACAGCTAGAGATTATCAAAAGGCATATGGAACACTCTGAAGTCAGCTGGAAGAAGATTGTATGTTCTGACAAAACCAGAACTAAGTGTTTTGGACATCAAACTTAAAGTCATATTTTAACACAGAACATTATCAGAAACACACCTACTTTACCATGAAGGGGTGGTGGTTGCATCATGCAGTGGGGATGCTTCTATGAAGCAGGCCGTGGAAGGCTTATGGGGGTGGAGAGTAAAATGAATACAGCAAATAAAAAAGAAGAAACAAGAAAAAACAAACACATGAGGAAATCGTGGTGGAAAACATTATACAGTCTGCAAAAATAAACTGTAGCTAAGGAGAAGATTTGCTTTCCAGAAAGACAACAACCCCAAGTGTAAGCTACACAAATCCAAAGCTACACATAAAAAGCTGAAAAACTACAGTGTTAAAGTCCTGTAGTGACTGAGCCAGAATCCAGAACTTAATCCAACTGAGAGGTTGTGGCTGGACTTGAAAAAGGCTCTTCACTCACAATCTCCATGCAAACTGTCAGAGACGGGACAGTTTGTTAAGAAGAATGTGGAAAAAGTGTAGCGTTTAAATGTGCAAAGCTGATAACGAGAGACCTGTGCACTCAGACTCAAAGGCTGTCTTGGTTGCCAAAAGGTGTCTCTACTAAAAACTTACTTGAAGGAGTAAAATACTTATTTGTGTTCACTTTGTCATTTTCAGTGTCAAAAAAGCTAAATTAATTCCACTGTGATTCAATGTTGTAAAATAATAAAATGTGAATAAATCTAAGGGAATTTATAGGCACTGTATTTACTTTCTGGGAAAAGAGTAAGCAATAAATGCATTAGGTCTTTGTTATCCTGTAGAATAATGAAAGACAACCTTTTTCGAGTTGCGGTGCACTAAGTCCAAAAACTTTCTTTCGCAGCGCACCTGAGGGACTTCCTATAAATAAAGTCATGTCGACACAATCTATGGACAGTTGCCAATAAAAACAGTTAATTTTACAAGTTTGAAAGACATTTTATTAATAAAGGAATCAAAGGATAAATCTTAAATTTAATTAATGTGAACATTGAGATTGTTTTTCAGCACATATGAGATTGATGTGAGGATCAATTTTCGAAAGACAGACGTGCATTTCCTTGTCAATCATTTGAAGTCTCTCACGTTTCTTAGACTTCATTTCCGTAAGTGTTCCTTTATCTGTTTTTCCAACATAAAATATTTTTTTTAAACATTATTTTTTTAATCAACCAAAAGTTCAAAAACACTAGCAATTTTAAATATTTTACAAAAGTTTTCGCGGCGCCCCTAGAAAATTCCACGGTGCACGCGCACCGGTTGCCCAACAATGCTGTAGAAGATGTGTTTCAGTGTTGAGGATGAGATGTCTCTGCACCTCATTTTTATTGAAATAAGTATATTATTTTAACTCATGCTTCCTTCATGCTGGACCCAGACTTAAGCAATCTTCTGCTATCACCCACTACTACCATCCTTTGAGTTGTCATTGAGAGCACTCAATGTTTTGAGAATAACATCTCCACACTTGTCAAGATTTCTTTCTACCACTTATGAATCCTACCCTTCTTCTCTTTGTCTTGCTCAGCTTCCTGCAATTCAGTTTTCATGATTTTCTTGCTTGAACCATTAAACCACTTGTGAAATGTGAGTCCCTGTCTTGCACCCCAAAACACAAGGCTGAGTCTCAGTATTTTAGCAAAACCACCTTTATTCAGCTTAAAACAGGAACAACATGGTTATTTATTGTAGCAGGATCTGCCACTCTCCTATACACAGACACAGCAGTCAGGCAGGGTTGTGGCTAGGGTAGTGGCCAAGTAATTATGTTCCCTGCATTTATAATGTTCTTTGCATCACCCATCAACAACAAGCACTTATAGCGCAACCGCAATCGACTCAGTTCTGCTTTAGCTGCGAGCTGCTGCAGTGCTGGGAGCCCGCGATTGCCCCAGCAACCAGTAAACTGTCTTCCACAGACGCTGCGATTGCGCTTCGGGACTCTCTTCAGCATATCGTCCTTTTGGGGGGGCTCCCAAAAGATTTTAGAAACCTTACAGACTATAACCAAATATAACTAACACCTCATCCTTTAGCTTACTAACCTACACTGGCTTCCTGTACGGTTTACATCCAAACCTCTCCTTACAAAGACTTTCTTGACTTAATGACTGACGGACTTCCTTACTTTCATTTTTAAATAGGGGATAAACATCAAAAATGACCAAAAATATCAAACATTCATTTCAAGTGCACAGAGTTCCAATTAGAAAAATAATAAACAAACAAAACAAGAAAAACAGCTTTGTGATTTGAAACTCCATGGTCCATACGTACCTACTGATACTGAGCTTCATCAAAGGAGTGTTGCCTATCATAGGCCTAATCTAATGCTTCAGGGTCTCTTACTTTTTCTCCAAACCCTCCTAGAATAATGCAGCAGTTACATCCTCAGTGCCACAGCTTTATACTCCCTAAAAGTACATTAAACTAGCTGTGTTAAATTAGTTACTTCCATTAAAACCTGGATCCTGAAATACAGTTTCTTTGATGTACCCTTTAAAAAACTGTACTGTTTCTCTTGCTTATAATGTTTAATGAGTTAGTCATTAAGAACTCTGATGTTGATAATTTTTCTACTCCTTTAGTGGGACTGACAATAGCTAGTTATCTTGTGGGATATTAACATTAGCTCATTATTCATTAAATTCTTTCAGCTTAGGTATTTTCAACAGGCGGATGGTCCTTTGAAGTAAGGATCACTACAGCTGTTTTTAATTTGTTTTTACATTCAAAAATAAGGTAACTTTTGATTTATTTAAGTTACTTATGTAAAGATTGAAAATTACTACCAAGCTTTAACTTCAATATTAAGTTTTTACCAATGCTTGTTTTTCCAGGAATTGTTCTCAGAATATAATGTTAAAATATTTACGACTCAACCTCCTGTTTGAAAAACAGATTCTTACAATTTACTGGGTCCACCAAGCTTAAAGTTTATCTTGAAAGTATTCAGATCCCTTTACTTTTATTACATAGTTTTTATTTTGTAGCCTTATGCTAAAATCATTTGAATTCATTTTACTCCACATCAGGCAACATTTATTTTCCCCAGGATGACAAAGCAAAAACAGGATTTTAGGACTTTTTGCCAATTTATTAAAAATAAAAAACAGAAATATCACATTGACACAAATATTTAGGCCTGTTACTATGGTACTGTACTTGACATTTGGCTCGGGTGCATCACATTCTATTGAGTATCACTGAGATGTTTCTGTGCCTTGTTTGGAGTCCACCTGTGGTTAATTCGATTTATTGCAAATGAGTAGGAAAGGCACACACTTGAATATAGAAGGACCTACAGGTGAAAATGTGGATCAAAGTAAAAACTAAGCTATGAGGTCAAGAAAATGCACCTGCAGTGTTTAGAGAGAACTTGGGAAGGTTATGAATAATTCCTACAGAATTGAAGGTTCCCAAGAACACAATGGTCTCCATAATTCTTAAATGGAAGATGCCTGAAACTACCATAAATCTTCCTAGGCCAAACTGAACAATTGAGAGAGAAAAGTCATGGTAAGAGAGGTGACCAAGGTCCTGATGATCACTCTGGCTGAACTCCTGGGAGAAACTTCCAGAAGGACAGCCATTACTTCAACACTCATCAAATTTGGACTTTATGATAGAGTGGCCAGACAGAAGCCTCTCATCGCTTAAACTGACTAGGCACCTAAAGGACTTTCATACTGTGAAAAACAAAATCATCTGATCTGATTAAATCAAGATTAGCGTTATGTTGTGATATAGCGGGTCCATAGCTCTAATTGGATGGCCAGTTTTTAAATAAATAATCGCCACACTCCCGGCTTAAGGAGGGGCCATGGCAGTGTGGCGGGAGCGTTTCCTGGTGCATGATGTGGGCGTGGACGTTTCTGCACTGAAGTGCACAGGTATGGGATCGCCCATGTCTGTAACTGATGCCGGGAGCTGCTAGTCACCACACCTGTGCCATGTTCCCATTATAGATAGGAAAAGCGCAACTGCAGAGAGAAGGAAAAAGATCAAACACAGAATGGAGGTTAGAGAAAGAGGAAGGCAGGAAAAGAAAATAGCTGGTCTGGGTGTGAGCAAGCAGGAAGTGCAGGCTTGCTGGTGAATGCAGGCAGCCGGGAGGAGAGCCCTGAAAGAGTGTTTGGCCAACACTTGCGAGCAGTAAGAAGCGGTCGCTCCAGTTGAGCAATTTAAAGGAGCTGGAGTGACCAGAATTGTAGACGACTCGCCACCAGTGCAGGATTTACGTATAAGCTACACAAGCTATAGCTTAGGGCCCCCACGTTCTTGGGGGCCCCCAAAACAAATTGTCCGAGTGAGCAATTGTCATATATACTTAAATATACTACAGCATATCTGGACTTATAAAGGGCCCCATGTCTCAAATAGCTTAGGGCCTTATCAAGTCTAAATCCGGCCCTGCTCGCCACGTAAGTTCCCGGATGGCAGCAGGAGTTGAGGAGGCTTGGGAGGAAGACCCCCAGTGTGAACACCCTGGTTACTAGGGACCCAAGTCCCAATCCGTTGGATGAGCTGTATGGAGCCAGGGGACAGAAGGCAACCGGACAGAAGTAAGATTAGCTGCACCTGCTGATAGGGCAACTCCCCTGTTGCAGGGCCCATATGGGAGAAGCAAGGAAGCCGCCAGCTAAACGGAGAAGGCACCAGGTTTTTCCAGCCTGTTGATTTTAACCTATTTTTATAGGACGATTTATTGATTTTAACCTCCACCTTTATTTCATTGTTTTTATGGATTATTTATTTATGGATTTTTGAAGCACTGCACTATGAACACTGTTTTGGCTTTGTTTTTGTTTTTAATAAAAGCACTGTATACTTTTTGCACCATCACTTTGCTCCGTATGATTTGTCCTCATTGCACAGTTCATCTGGTTACATTACTGATAGTGTTGGGTTCAGGAGGCCCACAAAACTGGAAGAGGGAGCATGGAACAGAACCCGCATCGTCACATATGTCTGTAGGAGCCTAGGCGCTGCTTATCATCTGTGCAATGTCAGTCCAATGGAAAGGCATGGTGGTGGCAGCTGCAGGGTTGTTTTTCATCAGTATGAACTAGGTGACCAGTAATTGTTGAGGAAAAAATGAATGGAGCAAAGTACGGAGATATCCTTATTGGAAATCTGCTCCAGTGTGCTCTGGACCTCTGGCTGGGACTTCCAACAAGACAATGACCCTAAGCAAAGCAAAGGCTATACAGGAGAAGCTTAGGGACAACTCTGGGAATATCCTCGAGGGTCCCAGCCAGAGCTTGAACTTTAACCCAATTGAACATCTCTGAAGAGACCTGAAAGCAGCTGTCCATTGACAGTCTCCATCAGAGCTGACAGAGCTGAAGAGGATCTGCAGAGAAGAATGGCAGAAAATCACAAAATCCAGGTGTGTGACTCTTGTGGCATCAAACCCAAGAGCACTCCTGGCTGGAATCATTGCCGAAGGGGCATAAATTAAGTACTGAATACAGGGTCTGAATATTTTTGTCATTGTGACATTTCAATTTTTTACTTCTAATTAATTTGCAAAAATTTGCAAAAATCCTGTTTTTACTTTGTCATTCTAGGGTGTTGAACACCATAAAATGCATTTAAACAATGCGACATTGAAAAATGGGAAAAAAGTAAAGGGCTCTGAGTACTTTCTGAATGTAGTGAAAATCTGAAAGATGTCATTTTTGGATTTTATAATCAGTTTTCATATGAATATAGTATTTATCTTAAACATTTTATTTAAAGCATGTTTATAGGAATAATTAGCAAAGCAAGTACTTAAAATAAAATCTACATTGTCGATGCAGTGGTGCAGTAGTTAGAACTGGCACCTCAGTGCTGCAGGGACACAGGTTCATTTTTCTTCTTGTATCCAATTGCTCTTTACAGGCTAGTTTAGCTGTGGGGCCTTTATGCCCTCAGAAGGAAGGTTTCTGTTAACGCCAGAAGTAACTACTTGGTTGGGCCCTTGAGCAAGGTCCTTAACCTGCAATTGCTCCATCCTGGATATGACATTAATCTGCCTCCAGCCCTGCAAGCAGATCCTCCAACTTGTAGGGAAAACTTGAAGGTTGGTGGCAGATTGGCACTCCAGCCATCATAAAAACCTCACACTCTTCCAGTGTGGTGCTGAGATGCCACCCGTTGTAATTCATCATGTGGTGGGAGCATGCTCCCAACCTGGGGGGCTGGAATTGGGGCTAGCCTTGCTGACAATGAAATAAATTAAGAGGGTTTCATACTGGGTGGTTAGAAAAATGTAAAATAATAATTATACCAGCAGCATTCGTAGCCATGTATCTTTGGAATGGAATTATTAGTCAATTTGTTACTGTTTCCATTAATACTGTATACTTTTTACACAGTGGTGTGGAATTTTCTTTAAACCAGAAAGAACAAATGATATCATTTGATTTTACCTGCTGTGCTAAGTTAATGTGATTCTTATGTTAGAGAAAGAAAATGTCAAGAATGGCTCATCTAGGACAATATATTGCCCTCCTCCTGTTCTGCTGATGAGTCTGCTGTGATGCTTATATGTACAGAAATAGTACTGCAGCTTCAGGGTCTGCTGACATCTACAATCTCTCTGCTGCCTCTCAGCCCCCTAAAACATGTATGTCTGTGCCCCAAGCATTGTTTAACTTATTTTATGTTTCTTCAGAGTCAAACCAGAAGGAATAGAAGCTGCACTGATCTGCTCCACTAGGAAATAGAAAAGAGCTCTCTTTTCTCTCCACTTATGAAACAACTAATAATTCAGACAAAAGGAAACACATTTGACTTTTTGTGATAACATTTTTTGCCTCCGTAAGGATTTTTCACATATTGTTTCATATCTAATAGAAAAAAACCAGCTTAGAAATTATAACCAAGGACATTTAAGTGACTTGCTTATAAAAATAATTTTTGGGTAAAAAAAAGTGGCAGTCAACTAGAGAACACAATTTCTGCATTTTGCCATTAACAGCACATTTTTGGTTGACAAGCATTTAAGATATATTAGCAAAGTTAACATGAAAACAGATTTCAATCCTATGTAGTTTTAGTGAATAAAACATGAATTATTCAGAAGTCGAAATTCACAAATAAAAACATGCATATTTCTGCAAATATTGGATAAATGAGACATACTAACTTTAAATATGCCAGAAGTGTCAGAAAGAATAAAGCCAGATTGAGGCTTCTTAGATAAGATGTCAGAGATTGCTGCACATATCAGTTTCTGTAAGGCAGCGAGAACCTACAATGCCATTTGAATCCTGCAGTCTTGCTTCAGCTGCTTCACAAATAAAAATGTGCTGACATATGATGTGCAGTAGGAAAATGAAAACTAATCACATCATTTTAAAATAATATAAATAATATTGGAACAAAGTCCACATTTTCCTATGAGTTTGGGTATGAAATTTACATACTATATATATATATACTAGCTGTGCCCTGCAGCTCCGCCCATGTATTAGTGAAAAAGGACAGTGCGGAGGGCCCTGCCCGGCTCCCCACTCCTAATGCCATTCCTTCCCTTCCCCCCGGCCTGCAGCCTCTGTCTCGGATTAGCACAAATATATGAAACTATGATTCTTAGCACAATGAGAGAAGTAGCAAAATTAACCAGAATGTTCAAGCAAATTATAGAAAAAAATCCCCATCTAAATTCATTAAGTTGTTCTCTCGTTCGTTGGGTTAGCAGAGGTAAGATATGCCCCGAGGCTAGCAAGTGAGTGATGAGGGCCCTGCCCTCCCTTCCCTCTGCCCGCTGCATGTCTCTCGGATTCGTGCAAATAAATTGGTACCGCAAGCGAACTATGATACACAGCACAATGAGAGAAGTTGCAAAATCAACTGGAATGTTCAATCAAATTATAGAAAAAATCAGATCTGAATCCAGTAAGTAGTTCTCTCGTGAAAAGTGGACAGACATACAGACGTTGGATTGTATAGATAGATAGATACTATAGATAGATATGTTTACAGTATATACAATGCTCATAAAAGTATTCAACCCTTTGGAATTTAGTGATTATACTGCCAACATCATGCTTCATGTTGCTTACTGTTTTTTCCTTGTTCTTTGTGGGTGAAGCCTTTGGAGGTGGGGCCACCCTGACGTCAGCCTTGGCTATATAAGTATCTCAAAAAGTCTCAGAAGTTGGATTCTGATTATGAATTCTGTTTTGTGGATTGCATTTTTGTGTTTACTGTGGATTGCCTTGTTAGGCAAATCTTGCCTTTTTTGCTCATTTGAGCACTTTCCTGTATTTTACTTTTTTTGTTACATAAATCTTCCATTTATAAAGATTCCTTTATTGCACTTTTTATGCAAGCTGGGAGTTTATGGTCATCCCTTCTCTTGTCAGACTTGGATTATATTTTTGAATATTATGAGTTTTTAGCTTCCCAGTTTTGAAGCCAGCATGGCCTCTTCTTTGCAGGATAATGAGCATCCTGGAAGCCTCCATTTCATCACTCCTTATACTGTACATGCTGCCATGTTGGAGACTCAGTTGCTGAGAGGAATTTCCAGGGTCCTGATTCATATTGTCACTTGTGCAATGTTTTATAAAGTTGGTACCACATACTTATAGATCTAAGTTTTCGTTTTGTGATAGAAAACAACAAAATCCTTTGCATCATTTCATATTGTTAGTTTTTAAATTTACTGGTTCTGACAATTTTTCCTGCCCTGTGATTACGATTTATGTCTTGTTTTTTGGCACTGGTTATGTTACCCTTTATTGCTTACAACATACATCTCTATTCTTTGACAACAATTTTGGCTACACATTCTAAGCTTAGTTATTTAATTATTATCTTCCCAGTTCTGACACCTGCGTGAAATCTGAGTTCTCCTCACCTTGTCCATATTCTTTCAAAACTGTTGTCACCTCATTCATGCAGCACAGAATGAAATACAGAATCAGGTGTTCTGTTTTTTTTTTTTTTTTGACAGATTAGATCATACTAAAAAATCTGTTGCTCTAAGTGGTACAGTGATTAGCGCTGCATGTGTTTTTCTCCATGTACTCTTTTTTTCCTTCTACATTCCAAAGATAGGTTAGGTTAAGGGCAGTCCAATTTTGGACAGCAGCACTGCCTCTCTGACTTTTACATTTTTTATGTAATTTCTGTTTCCTTAGGTATTTTTTATTTTCTTTAAAGCATAAAATAGATTAAAAAAATAGTTTAATACAACATTAAAAAAAAGGAAAACCTGAAGACACCATATTAAGAAATAATGACTACAAGGTCATGGCAGAAGACTATAGTAAAAACTACGTGGTGAGACACAAAAATAACCAGACTAGGCTTGGGGCTTTCCTGGAAAACTGGGCTTTCAACATCAAATTTCTTGCGAAATTGAACAAAACGGCCACAGAAACTTAATAATAATAAAAACAGTGTATGGTGATAACAGTTTGACTCGCACAGACATTTTTGAGTGGCACAAACGTTTCAAGGAAAGACAAGAAAATGTGGAAGATGTTCAATGCCCAGGTTGCCCACGCTGGTCTCGGACAGATGAAAACATCAAAACAGTAAATCAGATTGTTCGAAATAATTGTCGCTTAGGTATTCGAGCTCTCAGAGTTGGCTGGTACTGACAGAGAATCAGTGAGACGCATTTTGCAAGTAGAACTTCTCATGACAAAAGTTTGCATAGAAGGTGACAATGTTTAGAATGCTGTAAATATATCAATAAATATTTTTTTACCAATCCGGTTATTTTTCAGACTTCACTTTCAGACATGTACTGTATATCTGCCAGAATAAATCATAATTGAGGGATCATATACAGAAGGACCACAATGGAAGGACCATAATGAAAATGGCATACAGAAAGACCATAGCAAAAATATATCTAATTGGGATAATGGAAGGAATCTAAGGGAAGAAACATCCCAAACCAAAATAAACCAAAAAGCCATCTAGAAAACTTCATTAAGGCCTAAAGGTACAATAGTTTTTAACCTATGAATCCATTTTGACTCCATCCTTACACTTTGTCTGAAAGATCAATTTGACTTCCCCTCCATACCAAACATAATTAACTGATGCTCATTAATAAAATCCATATATAAAAGTGTATGTTTATCCTTCTTATTAATATGGTACATATGTTGTTTTTTAAAAATAATGTTTTTATTGATTTTAATTAAAAGCAAATAACAAACCATACAGTCAAATCAAACTTAACAAACCAAAGTTTAATCCCCACTCAAGAAAAGAAAGAGATTACAGCCAGCCAACAAAGCAAATCTTTGAAGCAGCAAGGAAGGAAGAGTATCCTTTTCCCCAATATAGAAGATTTTAAAATTTTATTGATTAGATCCTGCCATATTTTAAAAAAGTTCTACACAGATCCTCTGAGTGAGAATTGATTTTTTCCAATTTCAAATTGTATAGAACATCAGTTACCCACTGACCTAAAAGAGGTGGGTTAGGATTCTTACAGTTGAGCAAGATAAGTCTATGTGCCAATAGTGTAGTAAAGGAAATTACAGTTTGTTTGTCCTTCTCCACTTTAAGCCCATCTGGGAGTCCATCAAACACTGCTGTTAATGGATTAGGGGGGATTGTGACAACAAGGTTGTCTGATAGACATTCAAAGATTTTTGCCCATAATGATCTTAATTTGGTGCATGCCCAAAACATGTGGTCCAGTGAGGCTGGAGTCGATTGCAATGTTCACAGGTTGAATCTTGTCCTGGATACGTTTTGGAAACATATGCTGTTTAAAACATATTTTTAGAGCATCTTTAATAATTGCATTTCACACACTGGAAACCATAGGTTAAGTTTAATAAGTGCAAGTGTCATACCATGGACTCTTGCCTTATCCAGGGTTAGATGTAACCTCTAGCATAATGGTGCCTAGATAAGGTGACTTATTGGATAAGCATGTTCATATAGTGGACAGAAGGATCAGTCACTCTTCTCTTTCCTTCACAATGTCTGGTCGATATGTATTTGGGATTTTGTTTTCACCTGTAACTACAATACAGCAAGAAGTCATTAATTTGGAGTTAGCCAATCTAAATAACAAATTGAATGGCCTGGTTAGGCTGAAGAGCTTCCTCACATTTAAACACTGCTGTGATCTTATTTACAGTGATTATGCTTGCATAGCAGAAGAATATGAAATATTAGTCTCTCTCTCTCTCTCTCTCTCTCTCTCTCTCTCTCTATATATATATATATATATATATATATAGAGAGAGAGAGAGAGAGATTGATGTGTATGTTCCAGAAGAGTTCTTGAGACTATACACCATTTATTTGTCGCAATGCTGAGTAAACGAGAAGAAGTATTTGATTATGAAGAAAGTTAAAAAGCCTTTAGTGTGAAATATTCCTTCACACTCAGAAGAGCGCGACTATTTACATTTGTAAATGTGATTTGAGAATGAGGCAGAGATCCTATGCCTGCAAAGGCTGGCAGATTTTAATCAAACATTACATTACTGAGATAAGCTGAATCTTCATTTCATGTGCTTCTGCAGTCAGACAGTTTCTGAACGCTAGTGCTCATGAAAAAAGAAAAAAAAAACTGTGAATAATTGAAATAGTGAGTACCTTCCAAGATCAAATTCAAGGTTTACTTTATAATGTCATTGGTATAATTTGCTGAAAATTGAACTTTGATTGCTACATAGCTGAAAACAGATTATTTATGTTAATGTCTGCCATGGCGCTGCCAGGATGCACAGTTTGATCTCTGCACAAAAACAATTTTCTGTGCATGGAGTTGTTTAGTGTTATGTAAAATAACCTGCCTTTACACAGCAGCAGCCCTTTCTTTTATTAATGATAAGTCACTTTTTACAAACTTCTGAATGTTTGTGTCAGCACCATTGATTCAGGGATTGCATTGTTGTATCATGTTTGCTAAACAAGACTCTTATTCTGTTCAAATGCAACTTACAGTTGTGCCTGATGCAAGCAACAATGACAATCTTTTAAAATAGCAAGCACTGCAAACAATGCAGCAGTTGTTAAATTGCATTATTTTACCTCTTCTTAAGGCTATTGTTATTGTATGGCACCACAGGACAATACTGCACAGTGAGTAAATATTGTGCAAGGGGCCACAGGATGATACTGCATAGTGAGTAGATAATTCAGAGATCTACAGAGATTCACTGAATTTACTTTGACCAGCAGAAAGTTCTCCCAAGTCAATTTCTGCACCTCCATGGCAATGAGTTCATTTGCAGCTTAGTTAGCACAGTAAGAGTCTATAGTAACATGTTCATTGTTCTTTCATCCTTCGGTTTTTTTTATTTAGCTTAAAAATGGATTATCATCAAAGGTGCTTCCTGCATAGAGTTTTAACATCCTTACTATGTCAGCTTGGGTTTCCTCCATGTGCTCTGGATTCCCCTCACAGTGCAAATACATGCAGGTTAGGTGAATCGGCATTGCTAAATATGCACTAGTGTTTGTGGTGCCTGATCAAGACACCATGACCAAGGCACTATGCAGCCCCCATGAAATGATGGAATGAAGGTGAGTGTCTCATCTGTTCACGAGACCAGCGTCATCAAATCTTATCATGTAAAGCATGAAAACAAAGTGACTGATTTAGGAACATTTATGTTAGATAGAATACCCAATGGAGGCTAGCCATTTTTTTTGGCCTTGGAACCTCTGCAAATTTTGCTTTTTTTATTTTTCTCCAGCATACTGGAGTTTTTTTTCTGTTCTCCCAGCCATTTGACCTTAACTTGCTTTGTTGTATCTAATTCTTTAGTATTATTACCTTATCTTAATTGTTTTTCTTTTCTTGTAACTTTCTGTTTGTCATCCTGCAAAGCACTTTGAGCTACATAATTGTATGAAAATGTGCTATACAGTATAAATAAATGTCTTTGTTGTTAGTGTGTAAGTGTGTGTGCCCTATGATAGACTGGCACCCTGTCCAGGGAATGTTCTTGTCTTGTGCCCAGTGCTTGCTGGGACAGTCTCCAACTTCCCTGTGATCTTGCTCAGAATTAGTGGATTTGACAACGGATGGATGGGACAAATTTCACATCTGCCATTATGATTTTACTTAAATTTTTGGTGATTTGGTCCCATTATTGCAGTCTATTAAGGCATATGTTTGATTATGTAGCAACAGAGAGATGGATCACATATGGATTGTAGGGATAGCCTGCCTGAAGTGATTGCTATCTTTCTGGAAAAACACAATACAACCTATTTTTTGTATAGCAGTCTTCAGTGAGTGCAGACACAGAGCGCTGTGAATAATCCTCAGTTAAAACCCAAGCATAGATTATACTAATTACTAAATACAGGACTGCTACACATTTAAACATATATTTGTTAAAACACACTGAACAAGATAGAAACTTAATAAACATAAATCAAACCCAACAATATATGTTGTCAGCCACTAGGGGGTGTACTGTCACCTTAACCTCCGGACACAGACAGGCAGGACACAGGTTCACTCAACACCCGTGTTTATTTACAGTTTGTGCACATATTACCAACCCCGCAATATACCAATATACAGTCCATTCCCTTCCTTGTCACCAGTCCATCTACATCCACTCCTCCTCAGGCTTTGTCCACTCCTTCCTCCCAACTCTGGCCCCTCAATGGACTGAGGCAGCTCCTCTTTTTCAGGTCCCGCGAGTGATCCAGGTGGTTCATCAGTATTACCTGGAATCACTCCCAGGTGTGCTGGAGGTCCTCTATAGGGCTCTGCAGCTCCTCCTGGCGGCTCCCATGGAACCCAACAGGGCTTCACCAAACTTCAGTTCCTGACATTCCCTTTGGGAATCCATGGTGCCACAGCCACCCAGGAGGGCCACCCTCTAGAGTCACAGGGGAGATATTGCCTCATCAATGCCCTTTCCCCTGGTCCTTTCACTCTGCTGGCATACCAGCCAGATAGTAGCCGTGACCGCCCATCACAATGTCCATTAATTACTTGATGAACTATGGTGAGCTGACAGTGGAGGGGATTAAAACTGTAAGAGAAAGTCAAATACAAAATCACAGTTCTGGAGACTTCAGCCAACTGGCCGCCAGCCCGCTGTTGAGTTTTCTATAGTGGAGTCTCATCATCCAACCTGATAAGAGAATCTTTCCATCCTTTGATACCAGTACTCCTTCATTGAAGATAACTTTTCCATATGCAGGAGAGCAGGCTGGCAGTAGAGCAGTGGCACCAAGTGGCACATCATGATACTGAGAAGAAAAACATAATAAGGGAGGGTTAGTAACAGTTTAAATATATTGTGATACTTATATTTCTGTACAAATGACTGACTAACTGAAATGCAGTATGCAGCTAATCAGCAGTTCTAGTCAGGGTATGATGAACTGAAGTAGTGAATCTTCAGCCGGATTTAAACGCTGAGACAGAATGTGCATCTCTTATATTAGCAGGCAGATCATTCCACAGCTTCTGGGCCCTGTAACTAAAAGCTCGACCTCCCACTGTTATTTTATTAATCTTTGGGGTGTTAAGCCAACAAACCCTTTGATCTCAATGTACACTCTGGTTTGTAAGTAATGATAAGCTCAGATGAAAACCTCAGCAATATTTCCACCATTTACTGAAAATATCTTTTTGGGGGTGTCAAGAAACCAAGAATACTCTGACCCACTACCGGAAGCTCGGGCTATGAACTGAATTGGGCCAGAATTGAGACTGGAGAGACTCAGAGAGTACAATACTGAAATTGGCTTGTACAATTGTGGCTGTCAGTTTGGAAAATTTGAAAAATGAGTAATAAGCTGTGCATGAGGGTTATAATGTCAGTTAAAAAAAACACATCTTGTCAAGTGCTGCACAAGAAACTGACCTTTTGAACTGTCATTTTTTTATTTTTTAATCCTCTGACAAATGCAGTGTAGGAAGCTGATCTTTTAAGCTATTAGGTTTTGAAATAATTAAGTGAATATTTACTCATATTAAAGTTCTTAATTAATATTAACTAAGAAGCATAGGATAAAAGGAAGTGAAAATGGAATTAGAAATAAGCAAATATTATTTATGCGAGGAAAACTATTTTAATTGCGTGCTTTGGGTTGTTATACGTGAAATGAATCACAGAATCAAAAATGTTCATTTTAAAAGAAGTATTATACCATCTTAGATGGGAAAGTCCATAGTGGGACAAAAGTTAATTAAGAATTAGGAGGGTCTGGAAAATTGCATGTAGATATTTCTTATATAAACAGAATGACATTTGTAAAAAGACTGAGATCCTCTTGGAGACAGAGAAAAAGGTTTGACTCGGTGTTTTCATTGCCAAACTCTTATAAGAATATTCATTTTTATTATTACTTATATTTTTCCTTGAATCTTTCAACTTTGTGTTTTATTTGTATGCTTTAATAAATGAGTTAAATTCTTTTAATATTAGTTTAGTCTAGATTCTTAGATTTTTCTAGTCACAGGTGTTCAGGTGGTGGGGTGTCAATGAAGGGCTAAGCAGAGTTAGGGGTGTTAAATATGGATCTGTGAATCCGTGGTCTGCAATGGGAAACCAAACCTGTTAAAGTCTCAGCACCAGGCGTTAGGACCAGAGATCTGGGTGTGAAGGGTGAGCCTTAAGGGATCCAAGGACACCATTGCATCCATATGTTGTAGTATTGCTATTAATAGATTAGTTATTAATTAGATTAGATAGTTATTAATATATATTTTTTTTTAATATTGTTTCTTGTTCATTCTATTGATATTTTTTATGAATTTGTACCTACTCACTTGGCTAGTTGCCGTTTACTCCAGTGTGGGTTACCATCTTTTTTGTGGGACAGCAGTGATATATTTAATAATGTACCACAGTGGCTGGGATTGGTTCCAGCAGACCTCCGTGACTCTGTAGTTAGGATATAGCGGGTTGGATAATGGATGGATGGATGAATTTTATTTATACAGGGCATTTTTAATTATTAAAACTATGGTGTACTTGTCTTTGTAAAGAACTGGGAAGGGTCACACAAAATATTATAAAATGACTAAGGGACTTACCCCCTGCTAGCTTCGCTCACCAACCCTCTTGCCTGCACTATGCGCCAGCCGCTTCGCATCTCTGCCACTCGTGTTCTGAAGAGGGGAGCTGAACGCACCCCAAAGAGATGCAGTCGCCCCTCCGAAAACCCCCTCTTAAACGGTGATACAATGAGAAACAAATAGGTTTTTTTTTTACCTCCTCTTTGCTCAATCAGCTGCTGGATTGCTGCTGCGGCTGCCATGCCGCGTGATCTGCATCTCGTGCGGCACTTTGAACATTTAAAACCCTGTACAGCAGCTGTCTTTATCATCTGCTCTTTGCCTTTTATTCCCAGTCCAGGACATGATTAAATCTGTTGGCACAAAGCCTCGTCTTGCGGGACATGAGTTCGTGATATTTTACTTTATAATTTAAAAATGGAATGAGAATCTGAAAATCTAACAACATCACATTAAAGTTCGGTAAATTCTGAAAAGAATGATACCAAATATATATATGTAGGTTTTAAAATAAGCCTGATTTAAAGCGTGACAAAAATGTGGCATAAAAAGTCACATAAAATCGTTGCACTTTTATATATAAAGTAGATACAAATCTCTCTGGTCTGGCATTTACTGGTTTGCGGCTCACCCACTTGCCCACTATTTAAGTATCACACCAGATTGCTCTCTCCTCACCTCGTGTTTTTGTCTTTTGCATGAAACCGGCCTGATTCTTAAACCAGTGAGCCTTTCCCGCCAGCTCTCTCCTTTGTTCTACATTTCCCAGTTCACTTCTAGGGTTGGGATGGCTCATCTTTGTTTTCTTTGAGAATTCCCACCTAGCTGCCCTTGATTGTTAGAGTCATAAAGGTATGCATCTTTCAGATAAGTTTTCTGATTGTTTGCTTTAAGTGGGCAATACAATCCCCATCCTCCAGGATATGAGCTGAACAGTCTGAAGTAACACCTGACTCCTCGCCAGCCCTCTTAGTTCTTACCCTTATACGAGCTTAGCTTTCTTGGTTATGGACAATTTTCTGCTACCCACTTTCATGGAGGTCTCCTGGCCCATTGATATATATATATATATATATATATATATAT
>JANRMT010062819.1:69505072-69525444 GCA_026402145.1 Polypterus bichir lapradei
GGTGCAAAAATGTTGTCCGTCTGTCTGTGCCGGGGCCAGCGTTCACAGTGGCGTAGTCGGCAGGATACTCCGCCTGGTGCAAGGCGGGGACCTGCACCAAAATCAATCAATTCTGTGAACGGCCCGGCGCAGCAGCGGACCCCACATACTGGCCGCAGGAGCGGCTCGTGCACAACCCCGCGGGAGCGGTTAAACCCCGAAACCGCCGCCGGACCGCAGAGAGGCCATCCCCGGGTGCGGAGGAGAAACCGACGTCGCCGGAGCGCAGCGGGCTCCGAGGGTCGCGCTGTCAGAATGGACAGCCAGGCCGGCGGTGCGACGCAGAAGGCCACACCGAGGCAGGGGCCTCGGCATGACGGGATCCGGGAGGTAAGTGCCCTGCCCTGCAGTAATCGGCCCTTCGGGGTCGCACTTACCTTTTCTACAGGGAGGGACGATCCGGATCCGCGTCCGTGGCAGGAGCACGCCGGGCCACGGGCGGTCGGCAGCGCGACGGTGGCAGCAGAGGAGGCTGCGAAATCGGAGCCGCTGCGGCTCAAAGAATCGCCGCAGCTGCGGAGCTGCGAAGAGGCACGTCTCCGCACCCAGAACAGGGGAGACAAGATGGCCGCGGGCCGGAGGTCCCGCCCGCTGACAGGCACGGGATTGGCTGGTGTGTCTGGTGTGCCCGCCGAGGATTGGATGGAGGCGGGACCTAGGAACGCCAGTCTCGTGCCAAAACGAGACCCGATTGGGCCAGAGGGAGTGGCCCAGAGGAGGCAGGCGTCGCGTGGAGCTGAAGGACAGGTAAGCCCACTGACGTCTGTCTCTCTCTTTCCACCAGCGGCTCGGCGCGTGTCGGAGGAATCCCTTCGGCCCGCCGAGCCGTCGCTGAAGGAGTTGCTGAGTGTTCTCGCCGCTCAGTGTGAGCAGCTGATGGGGAAGGCAGCCGCGACGGGAGAGACGCCGCTTGAGACGGAGGATCGGCGCGGTGCTGGAACCGGAGGCCGGCAGAGCACGACGGGGGGGGTGAGTATTACCGTCCCCGTAAAGCAATTGGGGGGCTTCGCCGAACACGGCTGTGACCTTTTAAGGGACGATCAGCTTCAAGTAGGCAACTCCCCGACAGCGGACGCGGCGGTGCAGACGGCTAGCGAGGCGAGGAGGTTAAAAACGCAGGGGCTGGCAGGATCGGGGCTGTTGAGTGCCCTGGGTCCTAGCGCCCTGCGCTCCAAACCCGCTGCTGTCTCCTGTCGCTCTGCCTGGACGCAGACGGGGCTGGATTTGAGCTTTTGCTGTGCTCAGACCCAGACCGTCAGGGCGTCCAAGAGAAGAAGGAGGAACCGAAGGGTGAATGCCGGTTCCTCCGATAGGAGAGGACGCGGCGCTGGGTGCGCGCGTCCGGAGAAGGGCCGTCCTCTGCGCGGGCAGAGGAAATCCCCTGGGCGGCTGGGCGAGCTGCCTGCGAGAGCGGTGCCACGGACACCGAGCGGAGAGGCATGGAACCTGCGGCGGAGGACTTCAGCAGGCAAGTTAGGGGCTGTCGGAGGGGGGCAGGAGCACTGTCGGTACGGGGACCGACGGGGCACTCGGGGTGAGTGTCCTGGCAGTGCTTCTGGCCCTCTGTTTTCTTTGTTTACAGGCCCGGAGCCCCGACGAGCGCTGAGGCCGACGTCGTCAGGGACCTGCCCTCCTGGAACGGGCCGCTCCGCGGGAGAGCTCCACACCGGGAGGCCTACATTGACCCCACGGCGGGGAACAGCGGGGGCGAGAGCGGCGCAGACCAGAGGGGCACGTTTGCGCCGGAGGGGGTGCCGAAGACGGATGTCCCAGGGTGCCGTGTTGGACCCTGGGGACATAGTAGGACCCTCACCGGGGACGTGCTGCCCTTTCGGGTTGGGCCGTTCGGACCCACGTGTCCTCGCTAGCGGCGGGGCAGTGTGGTCCCCGGCCGGGGCTGGAGCCCGGCCGGGACACCCAGGAGGACGTGAGGAGGGCTTGTGCCTCCTCCAGACCGTGAGGGGGCGTCCGTCCTGGTTCTGTTGGGGACCATGGGTCGAGGGCATGGAAGCCCTACCCTGTAGGGGCCCGTGGTCACCGCCAGGCGGCGCCCCGATGCCGGTTGATCACATCTGGTCCTCGGCCGGAGCTGGAGCCCGGCCGGGACGCCTTGGAGGACCGGAGGAGGGCGTGTGCCTCCTCCAGACCGAGTGGGGGCGTCCGTCCTGGTTATGCAGGGGGCCTCGGGTACAGGGCTTGGAAGCCCAGCCCTGTAGGGACCCGTGGCCACCGCCAGGCGGCGCCCCAGTGCCTAATTATCCCGGGAGCCCGGCACTTCCGCCACACCAGGAAGTGCCGGGGGGAAGACGACTGGGGATGCACGGACGGCTTCCGGGTGCGCAGCCGGCACTTCCGCCACACAGGGGTGTGGCCAACGTCAGGTGCCGGGAAGCAGCTGGAGCTCGTCCGCGTCCCCATAAAAGGGGCCGCCTCTCTCCAGTCAGGAGGTGGAAGTCGGGAGGAAGCGGACTGAGCTGGAGAGAGAGGACGGGAGGCGGCCAGGAAGGCAAAAGGACTGTGAGCCCTGGACTTTGGGGAAATCGGTGCAAGAGGCACTGGGGTTGTGAGTGCACAAAAGACTTGTATATAGTGTAAATAAACAGTGTGTGGTGCAAAAATGTTGTCCGTCTGTCTGTGCCGGGGCCAGCGTTCACAATATATATATATATATATATATATATATATGTAACCCCATAAAGTACTCATTTTCCATTAGGAACCCCCACTTTGTCTGTGGATTTACTATCCCTTTCACACACAGACATCCAGGTATGCACTGCCAGTTCCAGTGTAGAAGTCCACCTCTATCTTTGTTCCTTTTGTCCTTTGTCAATTTATTCCTTGGCATTCTCTTGCAGCTGGGGCACCCTCCAAAACACTACATTAGACAGAGAAATGTCAAGAAGGTATAGTGGGGTTGTAACCTTGGTATTCCCATGATAATAAGATGATGAAATATTTTCCTTACCTCTTGGATGAGGTAATAAGAACCAATCACAGTGTGCCAATATATCACCTTATTTTCTCACTGAAAATAAGCACAAGATATTCATGTAACTGCTGAAAGGTCCACACATTTCCAATGTTTATTTGTTACCTTGAAAGCATTCGCACTGCTGGCCCCAATGGAAATATAACTTAGTTTATAGAAGAGGCAACAATCTACATCCATCACTAGGTGCCTTTAGGGTCACAGAAAAGATGGCAATAACATTTGATTATGCACATTAGTTTTTCCAGCACTAAATCTAATGACAGCCTTTGAAAATAAAGTTGTCCCAAAAATGACCCACGGCAACCAATAACAGTCAAACTGATGCACCATTTCTCTAAATGTATTCTTAAAATAGCATGTGTACTATACAGATCATTTTACAGAACCTTATAATTGCTCAGTACAATGCTTTTCTGTCTGTGTTTAAACCAAGTTAATGTTATTGGAACCACTGTACAGCAATTTTGTGAATAAATGCCATCCATCTATATTGTAAACCTAAACCTACTATTTTATTAATATGTTTCTGAGAGGCAGAGCTTAATTAGATGTAAATGGAACGCTAGTCCATTGCAGGGCTGATTGAATCCCACTCTTACTGGGCCAATTTATAGTTGCTGTTCAGCTTAATATACAAGTCTCTGAAATGTGGAAGGAAAGCTCAGTGACTCATCCTGAGTATGGGGAGAACCTGCAAGTGCCACCAGGATTCAAAGTCAGGAGATGCTGCAGAAATGCCTGCTTGGATTAATTCATTTAACTATGTATGAATAAAGAGTTTTATTTAATAAGTTCTAACATTTAGAAATTACAGATATCACTTTATTTAAAGGGTTTTTGTCCTGGGGTACTCCCTGTGTGGAGTTTGCATGTTCTCCTTGTGTCTGTGTGGTGTAACAGACAGCCAGGGCTTCTACACAAATGGGACGCCTGTATAAAGAAAGGACCAGGAGAAGAGCTTGCACAGGGCATTACCTCCCCTGGAACAGCAGAGGCCAGTCCCCCTGGCTTAGGACAGTACCACGAGTTTGGAGCTTGAAAGCCAAGCCCTTTTGGAGCCCGTGGTCACTGCCAGGGGGCGCATGGAGAATGGCAGAGCCCTTCAAGGCAGGAATGGCTCCACACCCAGAAATGCTATGGGAAGGAGATCACGGGACACCTGGAGCACTTCCGGGTGCTCTATAAAAGGAGCCGCCTCACTCCATTCGGGGAGCCAGAGTCAGGAGGGAGAAGATGACACTTCAATCAAATGCAAAATTATTTCAGGTTCACTTTTGACTATATATAAAATGGGGATGGCATGATGGTGCAGTAGAATAACTCAGCTATCAAGTCCTGGGTGGGTGCTCCCTGTGTGGTGTTTGCATGTTCTCCATGTCTGTGTGTGTTTCCTCAAAGTACAATGGGAGAACACTGGAGAACCAAAGAGATGCAGGTTAGTAAAAATGACATTGTTAAATTTGCTGGAGTGTGTGTTTTTACACTGTAGCAGAACAAGATGCAGAGGACAGAAAGATATGGAAGAAGATGATCCACTGTGGCAACCCCTAATGGGAGCAGCCAAAAGAAGAAGAAGAAGAAGATGGGCTGGAACCGTGTCCAGGTTTTATTCCTGCCTTGTACCCAATGCTTGCTGGCATAGTCTCCAGCTTCCCCATTACCCAGCTCCAGGTAAGCAGGCTTTAAAGGTGGATACACAGATATGAAAAGGTGATAGATTCTACATTTTCTTGTATTCAAGTAAAATTATACCCGATACTTTAAAACATCAACGTTGAGTAGTTTGCTTATGGGCAGATTTTACTTTTACTTGTGCACCCTTTCAGTAATGTAACTCTTTTTTCACCCAAGTATGGCTGTTAAGTACTTTTGTCTGTGATACACTCTTTCTCTTAATTTCACTGTCTCTGTTTTGGAAGGAAGGACTGCATTATTTGTACATGAACTTTCGAATGTTGCAACAGTAAGGGAAATGGCATCATAAATTAGTAGAATGTTGAGAGAGAGTTGCAGAATGTTTTCTCTAAGGGGTTTTGTGCCATTTGTTAATGCTTGTATCCCAACAGCACTGAAACAGATCCTTCCACCAGTGTGACATCCGTACCTTATACAGAAAGAAAGAAGTACTGACTCAGGGCATCAATCCTGGAAATGCTGCGAAGCCTGCCATCTGAAGACTAGGACTAGACTTTCGACCCCTGTAAGTCGTAGCAAAGAAGAGAATTAAAACAAAACTGAGTGTCATTATGAACAAAGCTACACATCCTCTCTCTGACACACTAAAACTGGGGACTTTCAGACAACAAATTATTCAGCAGAAGTGTGCCAAGTGTGTGCCAAGAAACACCAAGGGGTCTCCTTTATACCAACAACAATACATCTGCATAATGCCTCACTGTGACTATAACTGCCAAGTCAGAAGTTTCCTTTTTTCTTTTTAAAATTTGCTTCCTTTTTCAGTCATTTTGGTGTGTGTTCAGGCCATAGTGTGGTGTATGTATATTTATTAATCTGTTTATGCATTCATTTATTTAAAGAGCTTTTGTAAACCATTGGGCTATCTATCTATCTATCTATCTATCTATCTATCTATCTATCTATCTATCGACAAACTGGTGAGGAAGGCAGGCTCTATTGTAGGCATGGATTTGGACAGTTTAACATCCGTGGCAGAGCGTCGGGCGCTGAGCAGGCTCCTGTCAATAATAGAGAATCCACTGCATCCACTGAACAGGATCATCTCCAGACAGAGGGGCAGCCTCAGCGACAGACTGCTGTCACTGTCCTGCTCCACTGACAGACTGAGGACATCGTTCCTCCCCCACACTATGCGACTCTTCAGTTCCACCCCTTTTGTGGGGGGGGAACGTTAACATTATACAAAGTTATTGTCTGTCTGTTATACCTTCATTGTTATCACTCTTTAATTTAATATTGTTCTTTATGTATGCTGCTGCTGGAGTATGTGAATTTCCCCTTGGGATTAATAAAGTATCTATCTATCTATCTATCTATCTATCTATCTATCTATCTATCTATCTATCTATCTATCTATCTATCTATCTATCTATCTAATCAACAGACAGGAAGAACATGAAAACTCCACACAGGAAGCACCTGAGAAGTGAACTCCTTATTTAGAAGCAGCAGTACTACCACTGCACTACTTTCTTGCTCAATATTAAATTATATTGTAAACATTTTTGGATATAAATCAACAGACATTATACTCAGATAATATACTGTAATGTTCAAGTGAGACATCAGCTGCAGTTCTCTTTGCAGTTCTGGTCACCATGCTACAAAAAATATACATGACTGCTCTACAGGCTGTGCTGACAACAGAAACAAAATGTACCCTAGAATTAAAGGACAGGTCTTATATTGAAAAACCCAGTGACTGAATCCAGGTCTTCAGAATTTGGTATGACTTGATAAAACTGATCTTGGAGAATTCTTTGAATTAAATAATCAAAGCTATGGAAATCTAAAACTAACTTCTATGTCTCACAGTTGAGAATGAAAACTTTGATGACATTTAAGAACAGTTACAATATTGCGACAATTAGCTTTCAGTTAATCATACAAGTTTAATGAGCTGAATAGTTACTTCTTTATTGCTTAATTTTATATGTCCTGAAACCAAGGTGTACCATTTGGAAAAACACATACACAAAAGTTGTACAAGTATTAAATAATATAAGCCGGTGACCACTGGATGCTAACACAGCAGGAAAAACCAAAGCAAAAGTGTAACATTTTAAAAATGCAAATCAGCAGATGTAAAATCCTAATTTAAATTGGTAAAACAAATGCCAATCATTGGTCAAAAAATTTTGTAAATTGTGAACAGTTTGTTGCATTTTCTCAGTTTTAGTTGAAATGAGACAGACTTCTGTAAACTAACACTTTGAACTACTTTTTTTTTTTTTTACATTATTTAGACAGTCTTTCATGTTACACCAGAAATGATCATGCATATAAGTTCAATATTTCCAGACCAGTGGAGAAAATGCATGCCTCTTTTACAGGCTGATAGTAATCGGAGATTGCAGTCAGATTTATAACCTTTTTGAAATTGTTTTGCTTTTATTGTTGACTGCAGCTTAGTTCAGTTTAGAGACAGCAGAAAGAACAATAGAGAAGGGCTGTGCTGCATGAGTTTCATACACTAATATTTACCCACCTATGAGTTTTATTCTGTCATCCCCAATGCACAAATTAAAACTGTTAGCTCCATCAGCCTCACTACATTACTTAACAGAGCAATTAAGGAGAATTACTTTATTGCACGAAATTTTAAGTCTGCAAGTGAATGAAGTAATGTAAACACCGGACAAATCTGTAATACCGAAAAAAAAGAAATAATTGATTGTCTGAACTTGATGCTAATAGTTTGCTTTAATTTTACTGTCTCAAATACACCAGATGTCTTTTTGCACATCACTAAAAGAAACTACTGTATATTATATTATATTATATTATATTATATTATATTATATTATATTATATTCTTCTTCTATAATATGCTAACGTGGCTGTTCGTTTGTCTGTCCAGGATTTTAAATCACCTGTAGCTAGCAAACCGTTTGACCTATTGACCTGAAATTTGGTACACATATACTATGTGACGTCTACTATCTGCATTCAGGGTGATGATTGACCTCCAACTTTATTGTAGAATCAACTTTCGGCAGCGGCCAGCAGGGCAGCCGTTTGGCGCATGCATACGGGCGCCGTTCTCATTCCTTACTACCCCTCGCTGTCACTTCCTCTACCTCTTCATATCTTAAATCATTCTTGAGGCAGATTGAAGACTTAACTGCCCGCTTGTTCTAAGTAATTACAACATAAACACTGACTTAATCAGCGTGCATGATAATCAGCAGTGAATACACTTGACTTGAGCATTCCTAGTTTTCATACTCTTTATCTGTACGTTTAGCATTCATTTGCTCAGAGGTCGATGGGCTTGCTGCTTCCTGAGCAGCTCTTCTTTTCTCCACCCGAGCGGCCCACTTCTTCTCTTCTTTTGTTGGCATCTTTTCGCATTAAAACTGATTAAGTCAGTGTTTGTGCTGCAATTACTTAGTACGTTTTCTTTAATTTTTTACTGAAGATGGCACTTAAGTCTTCAATCTGCCAAAAGAATGATTTAAGATCTGAAGAGGTAGGGGAAGTAATGGCATGTGCGCCACATGGCCTCCCTGCTGGCCACTGCCAAGAGTTGATTCTACAATAAAATAAAAATAAAAAGAGGATTAACCTTGGAGGCCAATCATCACCTCGAAAGTGGACAGTAGACGTCACATAGTATACGTGTACTAAATTTCAGGTCAGTAGGTCAAATGGTTTGCAAGCTACAGGTGGACAGCCATGGTAACGTATTATATATAAAGATAATATTAGTTGTGTAAGCCCATGGCTGTAAAAAGCCCGGGCTCCTAGAAACTATTGAAATCACCAGAAAAAAAACTGAAATGCAGAGTCGGTGGTTTAATTTTGCGGATGTGCTCGCCCTCCTTGTCTATTAGCGGCTAAGCGAGTTTTTCTTTCCTCGGCAGTTTCACTTTGGTAACAGACTCGCTTTCTTTAGGCTTCATGCCATAGCCTCGCACTTTCTTTCTTCTTCTGACTCGTTAACTTGGGGCTGCCTTGCCAGCTCTTTGAGCTTCATGATGTAGCCTCGCACTTCTGGGCTGGACAGACAGACACACACACCTCCACACGTAAATGTTTATATAATATAATATAATATAATATAATATAATATAATATAATATAATATATTATGAGTCTTAAATGAATAATACATACAGTGTCTATAAAAAATATTCACTCCCAAGTAAGTTTTTACATTTTCAAAGTGGCTTGGCTTATGTGACACTGATCAACACAAAAAGACTTTATAATGTAAAAGTTAAAAAAAGATTTATACAAAGTGATAAAAAGTTTTCACACCCCTGAAAGTTTACACATTTTATCATTGTACAATACTGAATCACCGATGATTTAATTTGGCTTCTTTGACAGAAAAACAGAAAAATACTCTTTAATGTCAAAGTGAAAACCAATTTCTGTAAAGTGGTCTAAGTGAATTATAAATATAAAACACAAAACTACTGATCACATTAGTATTCTCTTTCTTCAGGTCAGTATTTAGAAGATGCACCTTTGACAGCCTCGAGACTGAGCACACAGGTATCTATTAGCTTTGCATTATCTAGATTCTGCCTTTTTTCTCCATTCTTCTTTGAGTCACCAGTTAACTTATCATCCCAGTCTTAGGAAGTGGGAAAAACCAAAAGTACTAAAAAAAAAATAAAAAAACACACATACACACTAAAAAAGTGTAAACTAAAAGTTCTAAACAGACAATGACTAGGACTGGAAATTAAACCTTGGAACTTTGAAGCCACTGTGCAATTTACAACAATATTCCTGTAATAGTTATCCAACTATCCATCAATATTTTAACTTGCTTATTCAGGGCAGGGTCACAGGGAAGCTGAACAACAACAACAACAAGCCTATTCCTCTAATATCTATCCATCAATTAATCCATTAATTCCTCCATGAATTTACCAAGCCCAGTAAATCCATTTTTTTTTCTTGTGGGGATCCAGTCTTATCCTGGAAGCTTTTTTTAGGTATCAAGGAGGAACAAACCTCAGAAAGCATGCCAATTCCCTGTTGAATACACTTCCAGGCACACACACACAAACACACAAGCACACACACACACACCCACACTAGGGCAGACCGAGGCTGACAATTCACCTGATACATGTTTCTTCATGCGTACCCCTATGTCTCCCACATCCCAAATGCCCAGGGCATCACTGAAACAGTTTAGGCTTTCATATTCTTACAGCCATGAGCTACCAATGCAAACCATTATGACGCATAGAGGACTTTTCTTTGTCATAAACATGCAAATGGCTTGACCACACTATAAAGTTAATCCTACAAAGACTTCTACAGTTAGATCCTTGAAGAATCTAGAGCTTCACTATTAGATAGAAGCAGACATAGGTGATCAATGTCATGGTTTTTGTCATCTTTTGAGTGTTCTTACCTAATTAGATTCTTTTATAGAGGTCCTTTCTAACAATATAACACCCATTTCAGAAAGTCATACACTAGGTGCCTGAAACTTTAAGTTTGTTTTAGATTATGAAGTTGTGTGTTTATTAATCATTCAGCTGTCTAACGTGTGTGCTTTTCCACAGTACTGAGTTAAAAATGAGGTCTGGAAAATACAACACAGAAAAGAAGACGGAGAAAATGTATATTTCATCAATAGATAAATGAATATGATGTTTTGCTCTGCACTTGACAGAAAATGTCAACAAAAAGTGCAGTACTCCTCAATGTACACTGTGACAGCTATTCTATCTTTCTCCATTTCCAAAATGACATATAAAGTCCCTGTAAAGATGAATGCTTTCTGTTAAGAATAATATTCAATACTGTATCATAAAAATCCGACTATTTAGACAAGAGAGCTAAACAGTGAGGGTCTAACAAAAGATGTGCCATTTTTTTGTGTACTGCATCAAAATGTGGTAAACAGGTATATTGTTACTCATAACTGAAATTTAAATTTAAAAAGCACTCTGTGACCCTGAATTCCATTAAGAGATTTTCTTATTGTTATGTAGCAGACAATACTGCTGCTTTTCTACACAAAAACTAGAACAAAAGAAAAAAACATATTAGCTCCAACATATGATTCTGAATTTGGATGGTTGGATGGATGGACAATTAATAAAGCTTACCCCCTTACACTCATTAATTATACTTCTGGTAAAATGCCCTTCTGTTCTAGTAGTTTTCATTAACCAGCTTAATGGTGCCGAACACTAGTGCAGGGGGATTTCATCCAAATGTTAATCAGAAAAAAAGCTCATTGCTTCATTTTGTTTGCCGTATAATTTTTTAAAAGAGTGGCAAGGTGGTGAAGTGGTTGGAGCTGCTGACTCAAACTTCTTTGGTTTGTATCTGGTATGTGGTACTGTAACTACTTGTATCAGATCTACCTATTATCCCTTTGCCTGGTTGGACTATTCTGTTGGCGCTTGTGCTGTGTGGCAGTTGTTGTTGTGGTAGTAGTGCATGGTGGGCACAGAAATGAGTAGTGTGACCTTGCCTGGCCAGGAGGCTGATATATTGGAAGGACCAGGGGAGCAGTTGTGCACAGGTCACTGTCTTCTTCAGAATGCTAGATAGTAGCCCCTCTGGGTTGCAGCTGCACCTTGGATTCCCGAAGGGCTTCACGGGAGTTAACTACAGCCCTGTTGGGTTCTGTGGATGTCGCCAGGGGGAGCTGTAGGGGTTGCAGAATCCGGGAGTGATTCCAGATCTGGCTATCAAGCCACCTGGAGCACTCCCAGGAGCAGCATAAAAGGAGGTGCCAGAGTTGGGAGGGAGAAAACAAAGCTTGCCACAGGGGGAGTGAAGGTGGAAGGAGAAAGGAAGAGAAAGAGCCAAGAAAGAGGAGAAAAGAAAGTGAAGTCCTGTGTGCTCTGTATTATGCTGTGCTGCTTGAGGGAAAGAGTTGGGGAAGCATTCCCACTGTAAATAAAACATGTGCTGTGCAACACTTGTTCCTGTGACTGGTGTGCTCAGCAGTTTGGGGTGGCTGGAGAGGCCTGGTGGTCACAGTGGACCCTGCTATAGGTTGGTGCCCATCCAGGATTTGTTTCTATTTTGCATTTAGTGTGGCCAAGAGTTCTGAAAGGCCACAGAAAAACAGGATATAAATGGGAATAGTATCCGCAGTAATCAGAAAATCAATTAGTACTTGCATCTAAGGCCAATAATAAGCTTACAGTATATCAAAGTCAAAAAGTCAGAAGAACTTTAAATCACGCACTTTTAGAAACTCTTTCAGGTATCCATAAACTTGAATAAGGAAGTGACACCAAGAGCTGATCTTTAAAATCAATGACCCTGTTAGTCACTCCGAATATAACCTCTGAGGCTGCTGCTAGTAACAGCATAGCAACCATCAGCCAACGCTGTAGCAAGGCAATTCCTTTGCAAAAACAAAAATGGCGTTGCAAGGGCAGAGACATAAATATTGCATTCAGAAAAATGACTTCATTTCATTTATTCTTGGCACGGTGACTCCTGAATCACCAGTATGAGAAAGCCACCACATATAATATACTTTTTAACTTGTCTAGTTGTATAAGACTTCAAGCATGCTACATCAATCAACCCCAGTGGTTCACCTCCTAATGAAATACGAGGGGTCAAAATTATTCCTTCTAACAAAACTTTGAAATAATGTGGATCATTTTTATGAGTATACAGAGTGTCATTTTACTCTATGTTGAGGTTGTTGAACAAGAAAGTTATATTTTGGATATTTATTACCGGTGGTCCCAGCCATTTAAGAGTCACTCCCAGAAGAATAAAAATGCCAAATTTCAAACATAAGCATGTGTGTTACCTTTCTAGATTATTTCAAGGTCACTGATTATGAATGTGATGTTAATTTTTACTTTTGATTCTTTACTAAAAATTTAGCCCTCTGTGGAGCTCTATTAGATGGTGAAAAATTTAAAATTTCAATTACACTTGAGAATATTTAGACTTTAAAAATTTAAATTGAATCCCCCATTTTAATATTTTAAATATTTGATGGAACTATTCTTGTTTATGATGCTGTCACACTCATCCCGGCTATAAGAAGGTAAGCTCTACCACCTGGAGAAGAATGGGGCGCTGGCGCTGTTTCTTCTCTCTGCATGAAGCTACAGGATGATGTCTCTGACTGACACCTAGCTCCACCCAAAATGCCCCAAAAAGGCTCCTCCCCTTCTGCTTGGGACATCATGAAAACATGTGGTTACCAAAAGGAGGCGTTCATTCTGGACTTGGACCTCAATGCTGGCAGAGGTGCTATTGAAGTACTACATAGGAATGAATCATTTACTATGTTTTAAAATGTAAGTTATTACATACACTAAAAATCATAAGTTAATAATTTAAACTTTATTCCAATTCATTCTCTAACTTGTATTCTGTACCTCCTAGTATAGAATTTTAATCAAATATTTTAATCAATACATTTTTACAATTTAATACAAGTATATACTTAAAGGGTTGCCAAATCTTAAGAGAAACCATCAAGATAATTAATAAGGTTAAAATGAAGTAAATGAGTAATAAACACCCCCTTAAAAAGTGAGAAAGCCCAAACACCCCTATTATGAAGCAGCAATAAGGTCAATAGGAAAACCCATAGGACACCCCTATTAACAAAGCAATATTTAGAATAATGGAAGAATCAACATGTATACGAAGTTACTGGTGGCTGCAGTCAATTGGCTAAGCTGATAGAATTATGCATAAGAGTCAGATGACGTGATACATTCGATGAGGTAACATAAAAAGGAATGAATCATTTTCTTGATTGCTCACTTCATGGACTGAGACATTTGTGCATATCTAAGTGCAAATAAAGAATTGTTCTGCATTTTCATCCGACTCCTTTGAAAACAAAGGAAAGTTTTATTTTTCTATAACACTAGCTGTATAGATGGTTTTCTGCACAAGCTTAAACTGCTCCATTAGTAACAGGCAAAGCCTTGTTGAAACAACCGATTATTTTGGTATTGAAGGAAAACTGCTTGGAGGAGTGGAAAATTGGAAAATCATTAGGGCTTGATGCACTCCCTCCAGAGTTCTACTGAATTTTATTTGGAGTAGCTTTCCCCCATGTTTTTTAATGCTACAACTTTCCAATTCTGACACTTATGTAACCCCAAAAATAAACACGGAAACAATTGCAATTTTACCTGAACAGAACAAAGATCCACAATTATGTTTAAGTTAAAATTATAATTAGTAAATTTTTCTTGCATACATGTTGGCCCAAAGTCTGCAAACAGTAATACGCAAATTAATTCACCCTTTCCAAACTGACCTCATACAAAGCCATATCTGCTAATATCAGGCATCTATTTCACAATATTGATGTTGGCTTCTGTTTCTCCAAAATCTTGTTTATCACTGAAGGTTAAAACGATGTGTGACAGCCTTAATTGGTCTTTTCTGTGGAAAGTAATTAAAGGGCTTTGGCTTAAAATTCATTAATATGAAACAATACAGTGTAGGTAAAATTGGTAATTTTATTAAATTCTAACATTTCAAATGCCTGTAAAATTCAAAGGGATTATAGACAGGGTTGGTCTCATCCCTTTTTTGGTGTCATTTGAGGCTATTGTCATTGCAGCCTGCAATTTGTATTTCATCACATTGTTTTTAAAAACTCATCACATTTTACTTCCTTATAAGCAGATGACATTTGTCAATCTGTTAGAGATCTTCTTGCAGATTTCTCAAAAGTGCTAACCTGTTTTCTTCATTTGCTCTCCTCCTTTTAAAGATTCAGTCATTTACTCAATTACCACTAGAATAAGAATTTTTTCATTTTGGTCTGTTGTGGCTAAATATATGGTCTGTTGTGGCTAAATATATGTCGTCCTCAGCAGAAATAATCTCAAAATGCGTAAATTGTTGTTCTTGGCTGTTAGCATTCCACTAGCTTATCCTCCTTGAACTCTCTGCCTTTCGAATTAATAAGGAATCACATAAAATTTTGGGCATGTTGGAAATTACAGTTAAAGAACTTAAAGTCCTCGTTACTTAACACTTCTGAGGCACAGCTCATTCAGGATGCTTGTCTAAGACTTTGCTAGCCTTAACTGGATTTTGGCACATCCCTTATTTGGCTAAGTTTCTTCTCCGTTTATTTTTATTTATTGTTTTTGTGGTGCAGGGGATTGAATTATTCTTCTATTTTTCTGTCTGAACTAAAGATATATTTGACAAAGACGAAAGTGTGGCTAAATGCTATTCACATTTGTTTATTTAATATTGTTTGAATTTGTATTACTTTATGACATTTTCGATAAAGAGAAAATTTTGAATATATAAAAAAAATTATGTTATTGGCCAAAAGTTATAGAGGTAAAGTAATATTATGTCTTTTACTCCAAATGTCAAGGAAACTAAATGTCAAGGCATTCTCTGTCTCAGCTCCTGCCTTGTCATTATGTAGAAGTACTGTCTGAGAACTTCAGCATTAACAGCGGGGCCTCTAAAGCAGGCACAACACTAGTATAGGACACAGTTAGGCCTATGTCCCTTCCACATTTTTCATTGGTCTACTCAGTTTTGTACCTTAGCTTTTTAAATTTTATTTTTTTTTATAAAGGAAAATGAACTTACTATATTCTACATATATACCTTTTAATGTACATCTCACTTAATTATAATATTAAATTTTATAGCCCTACATATGGCCCTACATATATAAATAAATAAACCATTGGTAGAAAAAAAGAAATAAATCCTTGCCATAAATAAATACATTTGTAGAATAAACTATCCATCCATCCATCCATTCTCCAACCTGCTGAATCCGAACACAGGGTCACAGGGGTCTGCTGGAGCCAATCCCAGCCAACACAGGGCACAAGGCAGGAACCAATCCTGGGCAGGGTGCCAACCCACCGCAGGACACACACAAACACACCCACACACACTAGGGCCAATTTAGAATCTCCAGTCCACCTAACCTGCATGTCTTTGGACTGTGGGAGGAAACCGGAGTGCCCGGAGGAAACCCACGCAGACTTAGGGAGAACATCCAAACTCCACGCAGGGAGGACCCGGGAAGTGAAACCGGGTCTCCTAACTGCGAGGCAGCAGCGCCACCGTGCCGCCCTAGAATAAACTAATGAATAAATAAATGAAATGTTCTTACTCACACCAAACATGTATTGATTTTTTTTATTCCCAGTTTTATTTATTTCCAAATTTATAGATGTACAAATTTATTTATTTATGGAATTCTTCATTTCTGTTAAAGAGGTGGAATGTCCTAACTTTTTGGTCAAGTGGATTGTACTGATCTGCGCTCCATTACCTTGGCCTTGCTTGGATGAGAAGAAATGCTAGCTAGCTTTCTTATTGGCTAATGACAGCCAGCAAAAAACAAAAGTAGTGAACACTTGACAAGTTCTCGCTGCTGACCTAAGGTGATTAGCTAATGAAGCTGAAAATTGACCATCAAATGATAATGTTCAATTTTGCTTGGAGGGATTCATATATCATTTGGCAGCGCTAAATGCATAGATAGATATACTGTAGATATAGGCCCAACATGTGAGACAGACTTCAAAAGGTAGCCCACCACCTTCAGTAGCAGTTTCCTTGTGGATTAATTACTTGATTAATTACTGTTCCATTCTACCTGGTTTGCCTCCCTGACCAATAGTGCGTTAGAAAAAGTTTTGGGCTGCTCACCTTATTAACATTGAGATGAAGAAATCCATAAATAAAAAACTGGACATCCATAAATCTGGAATTAAATATATCTGGGGAGGAATAAATCAATATATCTTTGGCACGAATAGATACATTTTACATATTTATTTGTCTGTTCTATAGCTGTATTTATTTATGGCAAGGATTTACTTATTTCTACCAACAATTTATTTATCTCTTTATTTATGCAAAGCATGTATATATGTATTTATTAATTTATAAGTCATGTTTTGTTCTCCACACCTACACACTAACATTGTGTTACTTTTATCACTATAAAGACGTTTTCACACTCATAGTCTGCTTTATGTACAGTAGAATAAGGAGATGATTAGTTACTTTCTTTCACTTGACAGTTAGTTAAGTTGCATTTCACACAGCAAACTTTCAAGCGAACCAGAAGCAATAATAAACTCCCACGTAGGTGTGTCATGGACTTCATTCATTCATTGAGCAGAAAGTTTTTTTCTCAGGAAACAGTGTCATAAAGATTCATCAAGAGCTGCGCTTGTGCACCAATGATTATGTGGTTTGTTTACTAAATGGATCTCTGTGAGCTAAATGCCTTTTATTTTATAACTAGAAGAGAATATAAAAATGCATTACTTTTTCAGGCTACAGGAAAGACACATTTCTTCTAGGCTTCTCAATGGGATGCTCTGCAGTGGGCATACAGTGATGAGCCTCAGTTTCATTTAGACAGCTGACGTATCTGGTGAATGTAATTCCACTGCATGATGTTGCATATTTACTCTCAAGTAGCCTAATGTCACCTCTTATTTAGTTTCTGAAATCAGACGTCTGTTGTCTTGTAAATATCTTTTAATAATATTCAATTGGAAATGTTTGATTTACATTTACTACACAGCATCAAAGTTAATGAACCTGCAGCATCTGCATCTTTCCATAATTGTTATCAAATTGAGAGGATACTCCACTTCTTGGGTCATGCTTGTGGTGTAAGATTAGTGGATATGATCGTTGGTCGCAAAAGGACATAATTTCTCACCAGCTCTGTATGTGATCAGCTTGAGCTTCTTGATCACAAGTGACTATACCTTATTTATGCAATCAACTGGTATCCCATCCGATCATGGGTGAGAAAAAAATAATCTGAGGCTGAATCAGGTGCTAGGACTGATCTGATTGACTTCTACTTATCTTGAGTTGTGTTATGCAAACTTATATGCACAAGTGGATTACTAAACTGTACTGTGGTTGCCTAATTACAGGTAGAAATGTTTCCCATAATGCAAAGTGTTCCCTATAGTTAGACAAGTTCCATATTGGATCATACAGTCCACTCCAGGATTCACGTAGTACCACAAGGAGACTCATTTTTCCAAGGAGTCTTGGTACGGTTGTTTTGCCCTGCACAAAGTGAAACTGGTGTGTTCATGTCTATCTAAAGAAATAGGACACTCCAGAGTTTGAAAAAAATCACTCCAAATCAACTAGGTGTGAAAACACTTCAAGAGTTAATTTAACTCTTAAAAGGTATTTGGAATGTGTACATATGGATGGCAGTTTTACTGTGTACATCTGCCTAACAACTTTAACAAAATAAGACTATAAACTATACCAATCACAGCCATGAAAACATCGGAGGTTAACAGGAGGCTATCAACTAGTTATCTACTGAATTTGCTACTAACATAGGTATGTTGTGGAGGAGGAAACAGACCAAGATAATCTTGAGCGATGTCTCAAGTAACAAGCAGCCCTTTTAGCTTTTATTAGCAAAAGGAAAAAATGGAACTGCAAAACACTCCAGAGTCTGATTTTATTGATAATCTAATTAAGTACAGATTTATTTGTGGACAGAATCAAAGACTGGAAAGGCCATGGAAATAACGTTCTCTTAGAAGATCTTGAACATCTCATATACCAGACATGCCACAAATGAGAAAATCCATCAGAACAGCACACAAGCCATCAGAAAACATAATGATCTGTTTACTATTGTCAAAAAATGGAAACCACATCATCAGGCCTTGCAAAGATTATCTTACAAGGCAAAATGAGGCAATTGGCCATCAGAATAAATGGCATGTTTAATGTAAGCCAAACACTGCACATTATCAAAAATACATTATCCCAATCCTGAAGCATCATCGTTGTGGTTATCTTTTTCTGCAGCAGACCCTGGAGTACTTGTTACTTGTAAAATTAATGTATTCAGGAATATTCTGGAGGAAAACCTGATGAAGTCTGCAAGAAACCTGAGCTATAGGAGATTTGTTTTCTTGGAAAGCAACAAGCTCAAGCATAAAGCCAAAGCTACGCAACAGTGGCTTAAAAATAATAGTGTTAATGTCTTGAAGTGGCAAAGTACGAGTGCAGATCTCACTCCATCTGAGAATTTGTGGCTGGATTTGAAGGCAGTTCACTCATGATCAACATGGAACCTGACAGAGCTTGGGCAATTTTGTAAAGGAGAATTTGGAAAAGTGGCAATGTTCAGGTGTACAAAGCTAAAAAATAGAGACCTGTGGACACAGATTCAAGGCTGTCATGGCTGCCAAAGGAGCATCTACTAAATACTGACCAGAAAGAAGTGAATGCTTATGTGATCAGTTATTTTATGTTTTATATTTGTACTTTGATCACTGTCAAAAAAGCCAAATTAAGTTGACGGTGATTGAATATTGTATAATGATAAAATGTGTAAACTACCAAGGGTGTGAAAACTTTTTATAGATGTTCTATTTTAATATGGTATAATAAACTTGAAGCTTCAAATATTGCCTGCTTTTTAGAACAGCTTCCCCTGCTTTTGCCATTTTGTTAATAGTACCAACTATTTGATTTTTTTTGTAGAAAAGAAATTCACACAATGTTTGATAAGAAAACAAAATTCTTAGGCAAACTCAATGCAACTACTAATGTTGACAGTATTGAAGCGGTAAGAAAAATAATTAATGATGGAATGGGGCAGAATAAAACAAGGACTGAAAATGGAATCTGACAAGTGTTATGTTTACTCTTGAGTATAATTACTTTCCATTGCACTACTAATGACGAGGTACTGTATATACAATCTTTTATTAAATTTTGTATTCAGAAACTCTCAGTACCTGACATCAAGAAGACTAAAGACATAACTAAAGACATGTCTCAATTTCGATAACAGATTTTTTTACAATAGCCTGATTTTCCTTGAGCTTATAAGTTTAATAACAGTGAAAAGCCAAGCAAAATGACACCTTTTATTGGCTAACTAAAAAGATTACAATATGCAAGCTTTCGAGGCAACTCAGGCCCCTTCTTCAGGCAAGATGACCTGAGTTGCCTCGAAAGCTTGCATATTGTAATCTTTTTAGTTAGCCAATAAAAGGTGTCATTTTGCTTGGCTTTTCTCTACATTCATAATGGCTAACACAGTACAACACCCTTGTACTACAAGTTTAATAATAGAAAGATTATGGAAACTGGTGTTAGCCTGTCAAACCTATTAAGTCAAACCTTGTAAATATGAAGTATGCTGTTTCCTGTAATCAAGACATTCATTTTCATAGCAAAGAACATGGTATAGTGTAGATGTAGATAACAGAAATAATTATGAAGAAATCTTCATTTATAAAGATATAATGACACATAAAAATGCCAGCTCAGTCCAACATTTCCTTTCAAGGGTACACTAGAGTAAAAATATGTGAGGATATAACAAACTTCCACTTATGACAGGGCTATTCAATTACTAATTCAGTTGGCCAGATTTTCAAACCAAAAAATGTAGTTGGGCCAGACATTTTCAGTGGCCAGTAAACAACAGATAATGACAAATTTTAAATCAACCCAATCAAACAATCAATGTGTTTAAAAACATATAGTGTTTATTCATTGTTTCCCTTATAAATATGGTCACACCTGACACAGGCTCATCAACAAAATGTATTAAAAAAATCTATAACTGAACAGAATCTGAGGTAGTAGCAATACTTTTTGTTTCCCACTTTTAACATAAAAAAATATACATTTTGCTCATGCC
>JANRMT010062819.1:69533559-69563839 GCA_026402145.1 Polypterus bichir lapradei
CACCTCCACACCTCCACACCTCCACACCTCCACACCTCCACACCTCCTCTGTGCTTCGTCCTTCCTCCTCCCGACTCCAGCCTCGAATGAAGGGAGACGGCCCCTTTTATACAGTCCCCGGATGAGCCCCAGGTGTTCCCGGCATTCCTCCCTTGGCCACGCCCCAGCGTGGCGGAAGTGCCGGCTGTCCTCCCGGCAGCTCTCCGGGTGCCGTCCTAAATCTTCCCCCCAGTACTTCCTGGTGTGGCGGAAGTGCTGGGGTAACTGGTCCCCAAGGCATTGGGGCGCCTCCTGGCGGGTGGAGCTTCCATGCCCTGTACCCGTGGCCCCCAGAGCAACCAGGAAGGCGCCCCCACGTGATCCAGGATGGGCTCTGACCCTCTTCCGGTCCCTCACGGCGTCCCGGCCGGGTCGTTGCCCCTGGCATCCCTGACACCTGAAATACCATATATGATATCCTTTTTAATAATGGAATCTGCATTTTTAAGCAATTTTTAGGTCTGTTCTGGCATATTTCTCTTTTCAGTAAACAAAGATTTTAGCAAGGCAAGTTTTAAAAAATGGGGACCAAATGGCTCTTGATGAACAGTGCCATCATGTGTTTGTCGAGTTTAACACAGGAGTATTTATAAACGAAAAAGGCAACTCAAAAATCCACAGCTTTCCTTAACACCTGAGTTAATGCAATGCCTAACTGGCTGTAATAAGATAATTATCCATGATTTTTTTTCTCACTCTCTTCTGCAAATCATTGACAAAATAATCAGCTAATTCCACTACTCTCGCTGACTCTAACTTTTGGTTTTCTTATTAATTTGATTAAGCAAATAACCAAGAGATGTATGAGACTGCAGTCGAAACACCCAACTGGCTCAGCGCGCCATGACTGTCTGGCTGCTTCACTTCTAGGTCCAACACCTAAAAAAACTTTTGACTAGGCCAAAGTAACACTGTTTTGCACTTTTAAGAAGTTTCCCAGCCTCATGCCCCCAATCGGCAGTTCAAAGGCAGTAAATAACAAAATGTAAATGTGAAAGGTGTGAACTAATTGTAAAGAAAGGTATATATAAACATAATTAATAGAAGATTCTAAATAAAAAATAATAACCAAATACATACACTAGAAAATTACCATCTCTTGTTTCTTCTCCAAATAAATATGCATAATACTGTACATACATGAGTGCACAAGTGGTGGTGAGGACAAGACAAAACCTTTTATTCCGCTGGCACTTCCAAGCAGGTGTCGCAAGTGTACTGAGAAGGGTGGAGACCCCATTGAGAAATGACACGATCACTTTTGTTAAGGTTCATTCCATTTTCTAATAAATCCCATTTTCTTACTTTAGCTTGACTTCCCCTCGTGCTTTAATTTGTAACTAGTCTTTGGGTGGGTTTTTGTATAGGTTTGCATTTTTTAATAAAAATAATTAACTATTTTGGGACTTTACATAACACTTAACAGCAGAAGTGGGTTTTTGGACTACACCATTTATCTGTATGTTGATGTGTGTATTTGAAATGCTTCATAGTCATTATATGTAAATGAACTTGGCTGATTATAGGAAGCTTTCTGTTTTATTTCTTCACTCTGCCATGCTGCATTAAAAGAGAGTATATGTGGAACTCCACCTATAGGTGTAAATAAAGTGTGTCCATGTTAGGAGCTCATGTATAACGATGGCTCAAGACTCTATTTTGTTTACTAAGTATTTTCTGCAACATTTTCCAAGGACTTTCTGTGTTCCTGAACCCACAGGCACAACTAAAGGACTAAGCTATCCTAATATTAAGGCAATGGGTGCTCTGTGCTACCTCCTGGCAGATTCCTGTCCAGTCCCAACTAACCGCTGTATTAGCCTTGTGTCCTTGGAGTGATTACTTCTGGGACATTTCAACTCTTTAATGATCGCTTACCTATGCTGTGATGCTTGTGGGTTATTCTGTGTATTCCCTGAGGAAGTGCCGCAACCTTTAACGGTTGCTTACTGGATTTCTCACACTTGTGGGTTTTTCCAGTAAAGCACAGACCACCCTTGGTCCCTGTATCCTAGCAACTCCCCATTGCTTGCTGCTTGTAATTCTGGCACTGCAATACCAGCCCTGTGACCTATCACACTATAAAAAATACATTACAATATGTAGGTTTGTGTGTTTTGGCTGGGTTTGATTCCCAGCCAGGTTTGTACATTCTCATTGGTCTGTCTGTATTTTATTTTCCAGGAAATACAGTTGACTCCCACACCTTCCAGTCTGAATTCACAAGCTGTGTGTGGGAGAGAAACTGCGCTTTCACAGACTGGTATCCAGTTAAAGTCTAGTACCTCCATTTCTAATCTATGAGCATTTAAGGTGCCGCAAGGGTGCAAACATTTTCAAAAAATAAATGAATGACACACTGCTTCCTGCTGGGTCCTTCAAGCAACCTCAATATTTATAAAAAATAAAATGTCTTTATTATTCAACATGAAAACAGCAAATATACTGTAGTTGTAGGTAGAACACAAAGTATTAAACAAATCAATAAGTAAACGTTTCATTCTCTAGAAGACATGACTTTATAGTTTATGCTAAATTAAAATCAGTTTAATGAACTACTGTGAAGTACAAAATTTAAAGGCTCGACACAATATCCATCCATTATCCAGTCCGTTATATCCTAACTACACGGTCACGGGGGTCTGCTGGAGCCAATCCCAGCCAACACAGGGCGCAAGGCAGGGAACAAACCCCGGGCAGGGCGCCAGCCCATCACAGGATACACACACACACACATGCACGCACACACACACATACCAAGCACACACTAGGGACAATTTAAGAATCGCCAATTCACCTAACCTGCATGTCTTTGAGGAAAACCATGCAGACATGAGGAGAACATGCAAACACCATTCAGGGAGGACCCGGGAAGTGAATGAACCCAGGTCTCCTAACTGCGAGGCAGCAGCGCTACCACTGTGCCACCTTCGACACCATATCCACTTTTAAAAATCCAGTACAGCAGAAAATAATACAAATACAATGCTAAACAGAAACAATTTCTGTTCTTGAAGTTTTTCAGATCATCCAGATAACACCAGGTAAGCACTTAAATTCTAGTTCCAGGCTGTGGTATGGCATTCATCCCATCCCATCACCATGTCTTTCTGTCACCTTATACTGTTGTCCTCTCTCCTTCTTAACATTTGGCCACTCTGACATCTTGCAAGTGAGTTTTTCTTCCTCCATCTTAGCTCCTAACATGATACTCAATATGGTTTTGGAAGGGAGTAGTATTTAAACCCATCTCAGAGTTCCCTCATTGAAATCTCCAGAACCATTTTGGGCTCAACCCAATCTGTCCCATATGGGGCTTCTCTGCCTCCCCTGTTGACCTCCTGTTGATCCGTCATAATCTCCCTCTTTCTAATCCTCACTCCTCAGGGATTTCTGTTCCAGTGTACTTATTGCATCCTAGCATTCCCTGTCTATTTACACGTTTACCAACATGTGTTAGTTTTTATTATAACAAAAAAGCCATGAAGTATTTTGAAATATTTCTCCATTTTTTAAGGTTCTGAATATAGCTTTCTGTCTTCATATTTTTCACTGGTTTGCTTTTTCTTTTTATAGAGCTGTATGAACTTCCAAATATATTCCAATGTGTCCAATGAATGACATACACAACTGATAAGAAATATCTGTAGCCATTATCATACTTTGCAATGTATACACTCTGACTTCTTGTCGAGCGGAGTCCGGGGCATTGTAACTGCTATACAAATCGAAAAGGAAACATGCCCTTAGAGAAGAACAGAGGGGACTTGATAAGAGCTACTGTGGATATGAAGAATAGTGAAGAAATACTGCCACCTTGTGGGAAAAAAAGAAAAAGCAGGTTTAAACCTATAAACCTATAAGCATACGGCTTATTCTGGATATGACTTCTGTGGCAGGCATTCCTTGTACTAAGGTGATAAAGCAAAGACAACAGGCATGACCGGTTTGCTATTCCCCTCATCTGTTCTCATTCACTGTGTGAGCCCACACATCAAGGTTGTTGTGTACCTGATGCAAATATAAATGCAATAGAAATAAAGTGATGTTTTTTATGATAGCCGAAGGGTATATTTATCAAATGTGTCGTCTGGTTGTAGGTGACATTTGTCTCTGGGGAAGAATAATTACAGGCTTCCATGGACATTGAAATCAGGAGCTCACAAACCTGTAGGTGCTGGCATCATTTATGGGTGTGGAGTCAATTATGTGGTTGCATAGCTGTATTATGCATTAGAGTTTTGAGGTCTCAAGACTTTAAGTGTTAATATTTTAGCTTACCTGGCCTATATTTGAATGTTGTATAATACATACAGATGATATTAACTATTCTATCTAAGAAGTTTCCTTTAAAATAAGACATGACCTTCTGAAATGCACTATGTTTACAGCAAGTTTTCTACAACAATTACCTCTTTATCTTTTCTTAAAACCTCACCACCCCTCCTCCAACTCCATTTATCACAGGCTCATACTACAGGCTTCTATGGATATAAAATGCTATGGTCTGTCCGTCTGCTGAACAATTACTTGCGAACTACTGGGGCTGGAATCTCATTCTTATGAACTACCATGGAATATCAAAAAATGTTAGGTAGCAGCAATCTGGTGGTCATGACCTGTGCCTGTATGTTTATGGCAAACTAATTGAACAAGAAAGAATAAGAAGATATTGAAACACACACAGACAAGGAAGATGTAACACTAAATATAAAACTTTAGGTAGTGGAAACATGGTGGCCATAAATGATGGCAAAGTGACCTGTGGTCGTGTGTTTATGGAAAATTGATTGGGAAACCAAGTGATAAGAAGCATATTACAGAAGGTGATTAAGTGATGAAGAATGAGAAGGAAGTAGCAGATAAGACACTGATGCACATAGACAAGCAAGAATTTATTCTGCATATAGCCTTATATGTTCAGGAAATTAAAGAAAGTTTAGGTCACGGTGGGAGCATTACTGGTGGCCAGAAAACATGTTATAAAATCTTGGTCCCTATGTTCGGAATTCATTATCAAGTATTGCGTTTATGGATCACTGAACATCAAACTTTATTAAATTTAAATAAAGGACAGCAAAGTGAAATTTGGTCATGTGTTTGCAGTGAAGTGATACAGTTTTGAATTTTTTTTTTTTTTTTAATTGCAGCACTAACCTGAGGGCACACAAGAAGATTAGGTCAATGATTAAAAAATATATTGGGCAAGCTAAAAGGCAGTTAGAGAGAAATATCTCAGAAAAGATACATTTGTAAGTATTTTAGTAGAAGCAAAGGTCAAAGAGGGGGTGAATTGTATCAGGCAAATTAAATTATACTGACAGTTGATTAGCCAATGCTTCGGACTTGCATTTTTTCTGACGCTCAGTCATGTGAAGACTCCCAACAGTAACAGGGACTGCCAAAGAGGTTCTTAGTAATTTGCAAATTGTGAAGGTGAGATAACTGCTTCAATTAAAAAGGCTGAGATCCAATAAACTGCTGGGACCAGATAACATTTATCCTGGAGTGCCTAAGGAGGTTAGTGAGTACATACAGTAACCACTAATGCTTGTTTTTCAAAAATTACTGCACACAGGGGAAATTCCTAGGAGCTGGAAGTTAGAAAATATTATCCCATTATTTTAAAAAAAGGTGAATGTTCTGATAGGCCAGATTCCATAATATGCTAGAATTCTATAAGGATGTGGAAATAGCATACAATAAGAGGGTTGTATATGATATTATTTATTTGGATTTTCAGAACCTAAGTCGTGAGCCACTAAAGTAAAACAAGCAGGCATTCAAGGTGCAGTGTGTAGATGGGTGCCAAATTGGCACAAAGGGTTCTGTTGAGAGGAGCTGTTACAGAATTAGGTCATGTTAAAAACTGGGAAGTCTGGCCCTGCCTAACTTAAAGCTGTGTTACAAAACAGCAACTGCTTGGTCTTAAAGATTTGGAAAAAAAAGAAATCACATGGTGCTGGTTATAGTTTGCTATTAAAATACAAACCTTTTCATTTTTTTCCATTTCTTTGCACTATTTTGTGTGTCTTTATCCACAAAGTGTTACAAACATAGTAAATGTTCACTCACTGGGAATGTGGTATCAGAGTAGACAATACTTTAAGTCGAAAGCATTTCCATGTTTTATAAGATGTCACTTGAGAGAGATGCTTTCCAAACCAGGCCTTCTTAGGTTACACATTCCCTGGCTGAACCTAAATTAACTAGCTTTTTTGCTAATTCATCAGATACTATTTGGGCAACTTAAAATTCTAATCCTTTTTTAACCACTGCATGTATTGGTCTTTTTCAAAAAGAGAATAATGTGGTAACTTTCATTATGCTGGCAGTTTGTTCTCCTAATGTTTCTCAAATAAAAACAAACAACTCCCATTCTTCCCTTTATATCAAAATGGGACTAAAAAAGGTTCTACTATTTCAAATAACAATTAAAAAACATTTATTTATTCAATGGAAAACAGTTTAAATTTAGTGAATATAATAACCTCTCTTTAGCCACAATTTGCTAAGTCAACACCCCCTAAACAAATAGATGAACTTGTTTAAATACAATTAACTTTCTAAAAGTTTTATTAACTTCGAATTTCAACTTACTACCACTTAAGATTGGAACTGAATTATGACAAACAAGTCGTGTGACCAAATGTATTTCAAATTTTCTGAAACAGTTCATTTTAATTGCTTTACTCTCAATAATAATGAAGGAAAAAACAAAAAATGACCAACTGGAAACTGTAACGTGAATTAAAGCTAAAAGTTCCAAAAAAAGGGCACTTAACAGTCAATGAAGAAAGACCAAAACAATCCCAACCTATATTATGGGAGCTTTATTAGAAAAATATAGATATATAAAAAAACAATAAAAAGAGAAGCACTGTTGGAATCTGACACATGAGACGTTGAGTTTTTCAAAGAAGTTTTACATTGAAGATGTGAAAAAAGAACAGTGTTTGCTGCGTTTGTCGATTGCTTCCAAATAGTTCAAAATAGTTTACATACAGCTAGGCATTCCAGCATTAGTATGACAACACTGTACATAAAAAAAAAAACTCCACAATCCAAGTATCTTCCTTTTAAAGATTTTAGTAAAATGCAAAGCAAACATTTCACACAAGAAAAGGGAAAAAACTTGATAATGCACACAAAAAATGGAGAAAAGGGAAACGCATGTTATTGTGCTTGAAGATTAAGAATCTAGATTACATTTCTTAAGGCTTTCTATATACTATCTCATATACCACATCTTCATACACGACGAACATAATGAACATATGGTCAGAAAACTGAGTGCCCTCAATGCTTATCTGTCTGACAGTTCATGCATCTTTCTAGCTGTCTGACTTCAATCTGAGGGCTAACATTACAAACATTACATTTTCTTTAACTTATAATGGGTTAAACTGAAACTTTCATTATTTTTGTTAAACTACATTATATTCATGTTCAAAACTAAGTAAACTAAGGTAAATTTAACATTAACTTAGTGTTGGACTGTTAAAGAACAATTGCATTGAGTCTCAAAAAAGGAAATATTTCTGAAGAGAAAGAAAAAAAACATACTTTTCCAGCATTATTAATACTGGTCATCTGGACTCCATACAATATTTAAGAATGTGTTAGATAACCTAAATTAGAGAATCAAATGTGCCCAATACTTGTCAGATTTTTATTATGGATATTATAAGTGTACTGAGAAACAGAGGAATACAGCAGAAAAAAAGGAATATCCTTATAGTACTCTAGTTGGAAAAAAAACATCTAATGGCCTTCATCACATGTACAGTGTCATGAAAAAGCATTTACCCCTTTCCTGATTTCCTCTGTTGCTGTAAATGTTTGACACTGAATGATTTTAAGTGTTTCATCAAATCTCATTTTAGAAAAAAGGAACCCGAGAATCTATAAATAAAGATATGTTGGAGGGAGTACTGAAAACATCTGAGCAGAAGAATGGTTGTGAATAAGATCAAAGCAAGGGAACTAGGACTGTTTAGACATGACAGCATGATGGTTGAGGATAACTAAATAAAAACTGTGATATTTGGAAGGATTGAGTGAGTGAGAAAAAGAGGTCAACAAAAAACAACTCGGTTAGATGATATCCTGCATTGCTCTGGGTTTAGCATTTAAAGAGCAGTCCACAGGGCCCAAGATAGGAAAGGAATATGGGAAATGAAAATTGGCACTTTTGACCCTGATGATCAATATGGATTATGAAGTACAACAATGATAATGATGATATTCATGATAACTTCTTTTTTGCTTTATCTTTGTGTGTCATATGGAGCTCAAAAAAACTATGTTTAGTTAACATTTTAATGTAATTTAAAGAGCACTGAAGCACAGAAATGTTTGCTATGGTTTTCAGGGTTAAAAACAAATACCTCAAAAAATATATTTTTTAATGAACAATGTTACAAAGTTGCCAAAAACAGCAAAACTGGGGCCTCATGTATAAATGGTTCTACGTATGCACAGAAATGTTGCATATGCCCGTTTCCATGCTCATATCGCGTAAAGCCTAGGTCAAACCATTATGCGCACATGTTTTTGGCTCAGTTTTGCAAATTGGTGGCACCCAGCGTCAAAGCAGCGCTACTATTCCTGTGTGGTTTCCCTTTATTTATTTGATACACATCCCTGATGTGGCTTTATCAAACATAACAGTTGTGTTAAGTGTAATCAACCTGAAACCATATAGTGGTGCATGGAATGGCCAAACTAACCATTGAGTATTTTAACCCATTGTATCAGAGTGTGGAATTTCAGCTATACAGCAGTTGATTGGAAATCTCTACTACAGATTTTTTTGTGTTCTTTATTTTGCCTTATACAATTTCTTGTTTTAGGAATTTGTTAGTTTTCACATACCCTTTGGGGTCAGAGTGCAGGGTCAGCCATTGTACAGCACCCCTGGAGCAATTGAAGGTTAAGGGGCTTGCTCAAGGGCCCAGCAGAGTAGGATCTCTTTTGGCAGTAACGGGGATTCAAACCGGCAACCTTCGGGATACCAGCACAGATCCTTAGCCGCAGAGCCACCACTCCGCCCTAAAGATGGTGTCAAGAGCTGAGAGAATTCTCATGATACAGCTTCTAGCACATGCTGCCTCAGCCATGCCGCAGTCTATTTGAACTTGTCCAATCCAGCAAATTCTTCAGAGCCTTTCCTGTATGAACCTCGCGGTTCAGAAACAGTTTCATCCCATGAACTATAAACCCACTCAATCAGTCCATCAAGTGCTAATGGTAGAACTGTTTGTACTTATAAGTACAACTGCCTCACTGTAAACTTGCATTAAGTTGTAATATTGCACAACCTGAGCAACTTATGCTTTCATATTGTATATTTTTCCATTGCTTTTTAATCATTATTATTACTATTATTATGTTTGTTGTTGTTGTTATTTTATCATTTTATAGGAAAATAAGTTTATGGAGGATTTGCATATTAAATCTCATTGTAATATACAATAACAATAAAGGAATTCAATTCAATTCAACAGAAGAGAGTGCATATTTACAGATGATGATGAGTGGTTTCTAAGTCGATTTAGATCATATCATTTTTATGATGAAATGCAGTAAAGTGTATATATTACATTATACAGATACATTTTAACTTCATTTAAATAATGTATACTGTTATTAATTAAACATCTGGACACAGTGGACAGAGTAAACGTCTGGACACAGTGGACAGCATTAGTGATGAACTGGCGCCCCATTCAGGAATTGTTCTTGCCTCGTGCTGTATGCTTGCTGGGACTGGCACGACTCTGAATGGATAGATGGATGTAATAATTAAGCATGTACTATGAAGATATTTCAATATTCCTGAAAGGTTTTGAATGATCAGTGTTCTAAACTTATAGATGGCTTGACTTTTATTAAAGAGCTGATTGTGTGGCAATTGGTTACTTGGAGAAAGAAATAGAAGGAATTGGGGGTTAGTACATTTGAAAGAGACAGTACTGCTGCAATAAATTATTTCATCGAGGGTCGCGCATGACACAGCAAGCATCTTGCGGGAGGCAGGAACAATCACTGGACAAGGTGCCAGCTCATCTCTAATACTGCGCCACCGTTGCCAAATGTTTAATACAGTACGTGCTTTAATTAATTTCTTCATGAAAATGATATCAAGCATACATCTTAGTATTTAAATTGTTCATAGAGCTGTAATATCATGAATGTGTAATTCTTAACCCTTAGGGGTTAATTTAATTGTATATTCAACAAGAATCCTGGATCCCCGGCAGTTGAATGGTGAATTAGGCCGGTAACATCTTTACTTTCAGTTTTAAACTTTAGCGGTAACTTGCCTCTCCAGTCTTAATGAAACCCAGACTACAAATTTGTAACAAGAAAACAAAATAATGATTTATTGTATGACAATAATATAATAGTGGTCAAATGAAAAAAAAACATAAACCTCTTCTCCATTCTCCTTTTAACTTTGTCTATTGGAATAAATAGCAACTCAGTTAAAACCCTGGTCAAAGACCTTATTTCCCCTCAGGACTATCTAATACCAGAAAACCCAAAAACAAACTAACAATACCTCATCCCTCCCAGGTGAGTTCAACACTCGAGAAAAAAAATACAATTCACAAAAGTACGTGAGTCCGTCAAATAATTCAAAAGTTGGAGCGATCGTTAACGTTGGGGCCCATTCGTTGGTGCACTAAACAGAAGATGAATTTCAATGTCAATCCTTCCAAAAAAAAATGTGTCCACTTACTTTCTCCGATGAGTTAATTAAGCAATCGTGTATTCACCGTACAACACGAAGACTCAGCGTCGTTCACGAGCCATCTTGAAATCCCAAATGGATTCAGTCGATCCACGTCGAAAGAAGAAATGCCCGCTCTGTTCTGTTTGCTGCACTTCTGAAGACTTCGGCGGTGATAATTGTTTTATCAGCCGTTCTTGCTCGTTTCACACAAATGTCTCTCCCGTTTCTAGGCATGTGAGTAACACACACCTCGCAGCGTAACGAAGTGAGGACTTAATATCGGGAAGTGTCGTCACTCTTCACTTGGGCCAGATATCACAGTCAATACCCTAGTCTCCAAAATCAGATGACCCCCCTCTTCTTTTCTTTCCCTTGTCACGACAAAAAAAAAGAACCCCCATCGCTGGTTACACACCCTCTTAACCAGCTAGACTCAATCCCGCCCCATCTCGTGACTAAAATCAGGCCACCTCAAGTTCAACAGCGATTGGCCCGCATCAGTCACCCCATATCGCACGAACTTCTCCTTTTTTTTTTCTCATTGGATAGTGCTTCCTGGGGTTCCTACAAATGTAATGTATTCTGTGTCCTGTCAGTATAAGAGATGAAGCAAGTAGTGATTCACACACATAGAACACATAAAAGAACACATACAATACGAAGCATTTAACGTGCTACTTTAGTTACGATGTGATTTGAGAAACTAGTAAATCAAAAGATTTTACGATGAAGTTTATGATGTTCTACTTTAATGACAAAATAAACTATGTGATTAAAGTGGAAATTTTGAGATTAAAGTTGACATTTCAAGCTTTTTTTCACTGTGTCCCTATTTTTGTTTCTTTTCTCTGTACACTAATAAGCTTCCATATGACACTCAGACAGTGGCCTACAACTGACTTTTTCATGTCGACTTTGATACTTGAAAACTCCTTTTTTGTTTCGGACATTGAGACTTTCTGAACTTCCACTTTTGATCAGCTTCCTTTTGTTGTTTGTGCAACTGCTTAAACCAACAAATAGTACATTTTTTCTTGCCTCCACTTAACATTTGTTGAAATTCTTCTTTTTCACAGAAGTGCTGTACTTACATTTCACGTTGACTGGGATTTATGTAGTGGAAGTGCGTGGAAGTTGGCTTACACACGGTTTTGTGCATCTGAATTTTTTTGTGCGTACGCACATTTCGACTTATGTCTGTACACCTTGTTTTAGTGTGAATTCTACGCACAGTGTTATGCATGAGGCCCCTGGAATTTAAAATGCATGCACATTCCTTTATATAACTGTAATAAAAGTTAGAGATAAGAAGAAAGTATTAGAAGCCCAAAAAGTATTATAACAACAAAATAACCAGTTTACAGAGAATGAGGATAGTTCTGAAATTAAAATATTTTTAAACAATAATCTTGGAAAATCTGATTAATTTAGAAACAAGTTTCACCTTGTACAATTTTAAAATCAAATAGGACAGCAAATGTTTTATTTTTTGCTTAATATCTTGAGTAAAATGTGATGCAATTTAGAGTAAAGATGGAAATAACTTGTCTAATGTGCATTTACAGCAATAAAATATACTTCTGCAAAAATGTATATGGCCTTAGAAAAAAGGTTCACCTACTGGATATAATTTAACATGCCAAATCGCTACATAAAATGAGATCGTCAGATCCGCTTAATCCAGTTCAGGGTGGAATTGGGGCCATTGCCTATCTCCATGGTACTCTTAGCAGGGCACTAGACAGCCCAGCACAGGGTGCCAGTTCACCCCAGGCTTATGTAAGAACTCACTCCATTCTTGTATGTGGCTAATTTAAGTTGTGAATTAATCAAACATGTGTATTATTGTTCGGGGAAAATATAAAAAGAAGAAAAGCAGATGTAAGATTCAAGCCCAGGACACTGCATCTGTGAATCACTAGCACTACCACTAGTCTTCTGTGCCATTCAACAAAACACTACTTTATAACAATTTAACGTATTAACAATTGAGCATATAAAGTAAAGAGTCTGTAAAAAACCTTGCCAGTGGTATTAAGGAAAGAATCTAATGATAACTCAGGATGGAGTAAAGTAGGGGTGAGCAACTTCAGTTTTAGAGAGCCATAGTAGCTGAAGGATGTTCTTCCAACCCAGTTGCTTAATTAGATACAAGTCCTCACAAATAACAGCCCTACTTTGAGGGGCTCCAGACTTAGGGCCAAGGCTTGGGAACACCAGATGAACTTCCAGGGAATAATATAAAAGTAGCTACCTACCACAACTCCAGAAGCCAGAGTCGGGAGGAAGGAGGATGAAGCTTGTGGAGAGGAGCGGGAGGCAGATCCCAGTGACAGACAGAGAGAGAGATGGAGAGAGACAGAGAGAGAGAGAAGGGACAGAGAGAAGACAAAGTGTTGCTGTGTGCCATTGTGCTTATATTTACTTGTGGCTGTGGCTTGGGAAACACAAAGGAAGAGTTTCCCACAATAAAAATTCTCTTGTTCATTTTATAATTGTGTCTTTGTGTTGGGTTTGGGGAGCTGAAGTGACCCCTATAGTCCACAATGGTAACAGAAAGTCGTAGGTGTACAGCATTTGTCTAGGGATTAACAAGAAAAATTAAAATAGCAAAAAACATTTTAAACAATATTGGAAGTTTAACTGAGAGTTTTATAGTATATCATGATGCACCCCAGACTCATCCATAGTTTATATAAATCCAACTGTAAGAATAGTAATCAATCAAAACATTCAAATGCATTAACACATAAGTATCAGACTGTTTGAATGAAATATTGTAGTTCACTGTAAGTGTATGGGTAAAAGTTAAGTCGGTCAAGTACATATTGTAATAAGGAACAAAACATACAGCTGGATTAAAGTTTGTATACGAAAAACTAGAAAATTGGAAATAAATATAAACAAGAAACATATAAGGTGAATAAAATCTAAAAGTTACAGCTTTTTTAAACAAATACATATAGATATACAACAACAGAAAAACCAAGTGGGCACAGAAGTTGAACATTAAAAGTATAAGACACTCTAAAATGTGATTACATCACAAAGAAGTTGATGAGCTGCTGGTGTAATACTGTTAATCTCTGCTGGAATCTGATACAGGAGACTGAATGTTTCAAAAAGGTTTTATATTGAAAAATTGTTTTTTTGCATTTGAAAACATTTTTTAGATCTTGATGGAAAATCAACAAAGTTATGAGTAAAATAAAAAAGATTTTAAAAAGTATAAAATACAAAGAATTATTATTATTATTATTATTAAAAATAGGTAATTTAGATTATTGAATTGAATGGCGGGCAAGGAAGCTGCTATCATTTTTTCTAATATGGTTATTGTGGTATAACAACACATTTCATAGAATTCATAGGACCAATATCATCACAGTGAAATTCTTATTTTCACATTATGCAACACATCTCAACACTCATATCAACACCCTCCGGCACCATAATTAATGAGTAATCCTGTCTGCAATAACTATCTGACTCTGAAGTTAGCTATCTCACAAGTATTGTTAATTTCAAATATTCTCACTAAAACTGCCAAAAAACACTTTAGCAAACATGGCTAATAACTATGGAGAACAAATCGTTTTCAAAGGTCTGGCTTCCTAAGAACTTTTTGCTATTATAACAGACGGCTTCAAGCTGAATAAAAATAAAAAAGTTTGACAGTATCACTTAGGAATTTAGAGAAAAATAAAATGACTGTTTTATTGAATTTAACACATCACATTAGTTCCACTGAGTTAAAAATGTTTTGCTGCTAATTTTTCTTGTATACAGCATCTGATGCTTCTTGATTCAGTGTCCAACCATAGTCAGCCAGCATCGATGACTTCCACTTGGTCTGATACAGCTTTAACGTTGTTGCAATGAAACCTTTCACCATGTTCATCAGACTGCACCAAAATTAGCAGGAAAGAAATCCGAGTGTAAATGCAGAAAATAAATCTTTAGCAGCATGATGTACTTCATGGTTTTGTAAGCTTGAAGCATATTATCAAAAAGCTGGATATAGTTTGGTGTTATGTAGTTGCCATAAAATTCTCAATAACATCCTTGAATTACTTCCATGTGATTTTCTCAAGCCCCACCATCAGATCTTTGAATCTCATATCACTGATGATACATCTGATTTGTGGACCCACAAAAAAATGCCTTCCTTAATATTGGCAACAAATATTTGCGGGAACATCTGTCTCAAATATCAAAATCCTTCACACTCCTCAATCATCGCTTTCATGGAGCTTTTCATGAGTCAAAATTTTACATTAAGCAGAGGCAAAAATATCTTTTTTGGGTTACCAAATGGTTTCTGTGCCACACTTTTCTACACTGAAATTAGGTGCTTATGGAGCAGCCTCTTCTTTTTAATATAATGAAACTCTTCAGCATGGCTATCCTATTCGCAAATGAAACAACAGTACTTGGTATTTGTGTGCTGCATTCTTAGTAGCCACTACTTTTATCACCACAGATATTCCAGTTGTGGTTGTTGTAATTTTCATGTTGTAAACTCTTTTGGGGCTCCCCCCAATGGGACAACACACCGAAGAGCACCCAAAAGTGTGATTGCCACATCTATGGAAGACAGCCTATCAGTTGCCGGGGCAACAGTGGGCACCCAGCCCTGGAGCAGATTGCCAAGAACACAAATCCGAAAAGATTGTGGTCGCGCTATGAGTACCTGCTGTCGATGGGTGATACAAAGAACATTATAAATGCAGGGACCACGACCATGCCTGATTGCTGTGTCTGTGTATAGTAGAACAGTAGATCCTGTTACAATAAATAACTGTGCTGTTCCTGTTTCAAGCTTAATAGAGTTGGTTTTGCTAAAGTACTGAGACTCAGCCTCATGTTTTGGGGTGCAAGACAGGGACTCACACATCACAATGTGTACTTATAATATGAGAGCAAATCACAAAAATATGTGATTAGAATAAAATGGTATGTGATATAGAAATATAAATGTGATTTTTTTTCTTTGTGATCAGCAGGTCAAAATGCCTAAGGTACACCCAAAAATGTTCAGGAAGCAAAATCTTTGTTGTCCAGTGTAATTTGTGAATCAGGTCCTCTGCTCTTCAATTGTCATTTTTGTAAAAGATTCTCAGGTTAACTTTGTTACACAATGATCCTAGCACATATAGTACATATAGAATACAAAGATAGTGCCAGGAGTCTAGACCTGTCACAGGTAAAATAAAGCTCCATGAGTTTGAGAGTCCCATGTCAGGAAACACTCCCAAAAGATGGAAGCTTATCTCAGACTAGTAAAACCTGAACATGTCTATGTCAAACATGGGTGATAAACATTCATTTTTCTTAAAGAATTTAGTGTTTTTCAATTAGGTGAAATATCCTGATACATGTCTTGAGATTAACAAAATTACTGGAGGCCTAATGAGTATCATTCATGTTGGGGACATATGTGTTGACGGACTGCTTAGATTATTAGCCTTAGGATCCACATTCAGACCACAGGGTAAGCACCCCTAGCTGGCCTCACCAACACCTCCTGCACCTCCAGCAGCAACCCAAACCTTTCCTAGATGGTCGCCCATATCAGCAGTGGCCGGGCCTGAAAATGCTCAACTTCAGGTGAATGAGCACTGACATGACTTTCTTAGGCCATTCACCGGAAATCCCAGCTTTTACTCCCAGGACCCAATATAAAGAACTTGCACACTAGAAGTCAGCATTCTTTAATGTAACCCATGGAGTGAACCCTTTTGAGCATTTTCCTTACTATATACAATACTGTACTATATATATATAAAATCTAATCTTATGACTGTGTACCATATCATATCTTGTGGGAGCTGCTGCAATGACTATAGGGTTCAGGGGCTGCTGCTGTGTGCCTTTTGATTTCCCTACTTTCACAGCAAGAATTAATTTAAAGTGGGCATAGTTATTTTCATCCTAAAAATTCCTCTTTTGTGATCAATTGTTTATTTTATTTAACAAAGTTGAAAACAAGCCAATATTTCAAAATGTGTAACATTCTACATATGAACTATACACATATGGTGCCCTTCACCCACCCTCGTCCCTAGATCCCTGCAGTACCACCAGAAATCACGGCTGTGACAACTGACCACTGTAATAATAAGACACAAAACAGGTCAAGATTTGGGGTTTGTGGCCCCGTATACTGCAACATAAAGGTCCAACTTATTTAAAAAAAAAAAAAAATCAGACAGAAAAGGAATGGGAGGAAATTAGCCGTGTGGACTGCTGGGAAGGCGTGGTGGTGGATGGGTAGAGGACGTCATCACTGGGAGACCAGAGAGAAGAAAAGAACCCGGAAGCGTTGTTGTTTTGGTTGTCCGGGCAGGATTATGGTGGCGGCGGTTCGTCTTTTCTACGGGAAGAGAAACAGAAAGGTTAGTACACTGCCAACATCCCCTGGCACGAGTTGTTGCGAGGTACGTTGGGTCTTTAAGCTGCTCCCGATGCGCTTGTGCGTGACACCACCCACTGTCTACAGAGTGCCTGCATCACAGCAGCCATTTTCAAGTTGTGAATGAACTCTCTGGAATCCTTATTAATCCATGATGCATACACCTTTAGAAGGGTCAGGTTGTAAAAGGAGGGCAGCCAGTTCTTCAGTGAAATTAGATTAGGGGACTTTCATCTAGAGGCTGGAAGATGTTTAGCAGCTACAGTGCTTGAACATAATAATTTGCACTGACAGAACAATGCCTGAAAGATCTATGAGTACAAGAATATGTGGCAATATAGGAATATGAACCAATAGCATTAAAGAGGACAAGAGATTAGAGATCAGAAAGCCAACACAGGAGGGCAAAACATATGCATGAATGTCCCTGGGGCATCACATGGGCATAAGTGACAGAGGGGAATCATCTACACAATTTCAAGGTCCAAACACAGTTTTTGAGAGTTTTGAAGTTGTGAACCAAGCACCTGCAGCTTTTCTATTTGGAGACAGCTCTGTACTCTGAATATTCTAACTGTGATCTCCATAACAGACCTGTGTTTTTTGAATGACAATTCTGGAGGAGCCACATAGATCTGGGAAAAAGAAAGATGCAGTTAGATTGGGGCAGAATCATCCTGAGAAGTCGTGAAGAGGGTATGCGTGTGGTTGTGTGTAAATAAGGGAATGAATGAGCAAGTGAGAGAGAGAAAAGAAGAGACAGAGACATAGATGGAGATCATCAAATACTTAAAGAGTATTACTTCTGCTTAAATCCATTGGCCTGGGTCCATAGCCACCAGTGATCTCTGTAAGGATCCTAGCTTGGACTGGCTCACAGAGTTATGGCTAGTTTATACGGATGGTGTTGTCTTTGTCAACAAGTAAGTAGAGACAGAGATGACAGAATGAATGTGCAGGTAGGTGGCAGCAAAAAAAGAAGGAGCTGTGGAAGGTCACAGTGGTGGTCGAGGCATTATTGGTCAGCCGAGTAAAATGATGGCCCCCAGTAAACCTTTCATAAGGGAGTGAGGGAGAACCACTGTATTTTACACTGTATTAGGATATCAATACGAGTTATAATAACCAGTTTACCAAGATCAAATACCTGGTGCAGAAATTAAAAACTCTAATGAATATTCATCAATTTTAAAATGCTACTCAGAGGCAAAGTACTAAATTGTATTATTCAATGTAATTTATGATAACTGCTCCATAACAGCAAGATGTTCAAGTTCATGCGCCCTTTAAATTACATCAAAAAAAATCAATGGATAGGCTTTTTAAAAGTGTTTCAGTCTTCAAGCAACAGTATGGCAGAGCATTGCAGGGTCCCAGGACCTGCCCAAGCAACCCAGAAACAGGCTAGCGGTGCCAGACACAAAGAGAATTCACATACTACAAAGAAGAAATATGTCTCTGGATAAGAAATTGCATTGTGCATATCATGGAAAACATTTGGATTATGACAAAATAAGATGAGATTGTGATAAACATTTTTACATTACAATAAATTATTAGGATGAATTTACATCATTTTTGCACTATACCTCCATCTGCTTTGGCATGGGGGTGCAGTGTCCCACCCTCATTTAGTGCAGTGATTGCACTGCAAAACAAAAAAGAATCGTGTATATTTTAAAAAGAACTAAAAGAGAAAGCATGTAAAGAAATCTAACCCTTTAATCTGAAGATGAACGTTTACTGATGTGATTAGTAAAAATATATGAGCTGAAAGGGTTCTCCCTGCCATCAAATGTACAGAAATTTTGCAGTGGCCTGTACAAAAATGTATCCTCTTTTTGCTTTGAGGTATGGTTGATTAACTATAAATAAAAAATGGAGGGGAGCATACATGAAATATTCTGTTAGTGTCACGTACAATTAATGAAAAAATAAATGAAAATCATCTTTAAGTGACATCACTGCAAATTCACTTGAATGAGGTCGAACTTATTTCTGAACAGAAAGAGAACACTGAGGTTGAGCCAGGGTTTAGTGACTGTGTGATGCTATCAACTAGGAAAATATGCAACACAAAACATTCACTTTGTTTTAACAACAGCAACATTTATTTATATAGCACATTTTCATACTAATGATGTAGCTCAAAGTGCTTTACAAGATGAAGAAAGAAAAAATATATAAAAATAAGATTAGGCAATACTAAGTAACAAAGAATAAAGTAAGGTCCGATGGCCAGGAGGACAGAAAAAGGGCTGGAGAGAAAATCAATATCTGCAGGGGTTCCAAGGCCACGAGACTACCCAGCTCCTACTGGACATTCTACGTAACATAAATGATCTAAATCTATCCTCATGATTTTCAGACTTCACGTGGAAGAATTAGATGATGATGGTCATGTGGACATCTGGCCTTCACTCCATCAATGTAGGGACTGCACGGTGCCTTGATCAGGTGGTCGTGGCCACCATAGAAAACCAGAAAAAGAACTTCAGACAAAGTAGGGGTTAGTACGGGTTGCGGAGCCATGATAAAAATGATACTTAAATGCATACACAGAATGTCAGAGTTACAACAAAGTGAAGCTATGAGAAAGCCATGTTGAAATAATGGCTTTTTAACAGTTCTTTAAAGTGCTCCACCATATTAGCCTGGCAAATTTCTATAAGCTATTCCAGGCTTTAGGTACATAACAGCAGAGGGCTGCCTCACCACAAGTTTAGCTCTTGGAATTCTAAGCAGACACTCATTTGAAGATCTAAGGTTATGATTTGGAGTGTAAGGTGACAGGCATTCTGAAATATAGGATGGAGCGAGATTATTTAAGGCTTTGTAAACTATAAGCTGAATTTTATAGTCGATTCTGAATGACACAGGTAACCAATGTAGTGACATCAAAGCTGGAGAGATGTGCTCAGATTTTTTTTTCCGAGTTAAGATTCTAGCAGCTACATTCTGCATGAGTTGTAATCGATTGATGTCTTTTTTGGGTAGTCCTGAGAGGAGTACGTTACAGTAATCTAGTCGACTAAAAACAAAAGCGTGAACTAATTTTTCAGCATCTTGCAAAGTTATAAGGGGTCTAATTTTTTCTATATTTCTTAAGTGAACAAATGCTGTCCTAGTAATCTGATTAAAATGTGATTTAAAATTTAGGTCAGAGTCAATAATCACCCATTTAATAAATAAATTAAGTATTCATCTTGATGCATCAGGGCTACCAAGTTACCCAAAAGATAAGCAGAAGAGGACTGAGCAAACAGAACTTTTATTTTGGCCCTTTCAGGAGCAGCACTCAACCTTTACTCAACAATGGTGCCTTAATTCAAATACAGAGCAAAGAGATCAACCTCCTAATTGTCTCTGTTACAGCAACTCTAGTTTTACAGAGCTCATTGATGTCTTCCTTGAAAGGACTCGATTGTAGACAGAGAGGTGCAGCAGAGGCTGAGATCGGGTTAGAGGAAGTCTAACAGGACAACAGATGAGTTAAACTAGCTTTAAAGGCTCATAATAATGTGCAATGAGTGTTTTACGAGATATAGTAGCTGCTGTACCGACAACTGCCATCCTGGGAGTTTTTCTTTAGCACTAGAATGCTGTTTAAAAGAGCGTTTGGCAGTCTCAGAGTGTGTTTCTTCAGCATTATAACACTGTATAAAATAGTATTTTCCCTGTAACTGAGGAGGCTGAAGCTGTGCCAGGGGACGGAAAATAGTGCAAACTGTCACAATATATAAAATGTTCAAAAACTGGCATATAAAACAAACTGGGTATAATATTCCAGCAAAGAAGGGTTTCAGTATAGGGTTTTCCCTTTGTGTTGCTGCTGTCCTCCTCCATCCCTAAGATGTTCATATCGGGTTGACTGTTAATTCACTTGGTATGACCAGACGTTGGAGTTTTTACTCTTTAGAGCTTTACCACAAGACTCATTTTAAATAGTGATACTGTATTTTCAGATTGGAATGTAGGTTTCCATCTTTTCAGATTTATAATTCTGGGATTAAAGAGCTTTCTTCATTTCTTTAGTGATAGCTCTCCACCCTCTTATATATTTTTTGTGACATCACAGTCATTTTATTATCAATGCCAGCTAAGGCTTACTAACCACTGTGGAGTATGGACATATAATATTTCAAGAAATATTCAAGGTGTTACACCTGGAATATCCTGATACAATATTTAACACATCGTAATGGAGAGCCTTTACTAGTACAGACATTTAAGAACCAATTAAGAACTACTTAAAACAAAAGACTAGGTAAGCAGCAATAATAAAACATCTGACCAGTAGATGTCAGTATTTACTTTGATATAATGAACTGCCACTTTAGTCACTTGTGCATTTTACTTTTGATTTTTGCAATGGTTTTGTATTGCTTTTTTAAATTGTATTTGTTTTTAAAATTATCTGTTAAAATAATGTAGAGAGACTCATGTAAAATGCCACTTAATAATGTTTGCCTAAATTTGCAGCTAAATTATTAAAAACACACATTGGTGTGACAATATACATTTTAAAGTAAACAATAGCAATAGGAGGCCTTTTAAATTGGGCGCATACAGCAAAATACAAAGATCATTCAGTCGTAAGTGAATAAGTGCTTACAAAATATCAACTTTATTTTTAAATGATACCAAGTTATTGCAAAATTAAAAAATAATGTTTTTATGAGAATTCTGGTTACAGTCACTTTTTCAACAGATTGATGAGGAGCGTGGTTTAAAATGTATGTAGCACAGGTCCGGCATTTAATATAATAAATTCTTGTGCCTCTATGGGGCTTTACAATGAAGTTTATTACAAATAACTTATAAACAAATACAACATAAAAAAGAAATACAACCCATCAAGGCATCTATTAATATATGAATACAAATTAACTTCTCAGTTGTGCATAAAACCCCAACAAACCTTAAAGAACTCGTGAAATCCTAGGAAAATAAGGTAAAAGAAAATCTATAAACTAACTGTGCAACCTGCGGTGGGTTGGCGTCCTGCCTGGGGCTTGTTTACTGCCTGGCGCCCTTTGTTGGCTGGAATTGGCTCCAGCAGACCCCCGTGACCCTGTAGTTGGGATATAGCAGGTTGGATAATGGATGGATGGATGGATAACTGTGCAGCAATAGCACATGCAAATCAATCTAACAATATAGTAAAAAGAGGAAAGAAAAACTTAACAAGCCCCATCGTCTCTACAAAACAAATAACTTAAAATTACTCAAAAATACCTTGAACAAAAAAATATATATATATAAGTACAAAAATATTTAAATTCTCCATAAAAAAATAACAGTTTAAAAAATTAAAACCTACGAAGTAAAAGTAAACATTTGAGGTGGCAAATGGATTTTACTGCCTCACTGCTCTACAATCGAACACCCAATTAGTCCTTGATCCCTTTACATACCTGGCTCCGGACCTCTTCCAGGCCATTTTAAAAATGTGAGTGAATTAGCCTCTAAAAAAGAGACAACACCCACTTTTTACAAAAACCATGTGTTGCTATTTGTGCTATCCATATTTATCAATTCCACACATAGATCAGATCATCATGTTTAAAAAGATTGACATTTATTACATTCAGTTTGAAACTGATTTGTAGTTTTCCATTTTTTGCTTTCATATTTGGCTACATAAAATATTAATCTGTTAAAAAACAAGTGTCCACCCATGCTTACAATCAGGAGCGGTGTGTTAATTAGTGACTCCTGAGGCAAGAAACATTCCCATCTCTCACCCCAAAATCTTTAGCCTTAGATAATACACTTAATTCATATACAATATGATATGGTGATATATTCTCAGAGCCTGGGAAAAAATAATGCATTAACAATAAAATAAAATATTGTTCTTGGGAAAAAATGACAAAAACTACCATATATACTCGAGTATAAGCCGAGTTTTTCAGCACCCAAAATGTGCTGAAAAAGTCACCCTTGGCTTACAGTATAATCGAGTCAGGTCTTGCTGCCCCTGCCATCCCGACAGAAAGCTGGAGTGTACAGTGCAGTACCTGGTTTGGTCTGCAGGCGGCAGAAGAACTGCTGGGGGCTCTGTGTGGTACTGTGCAGCCTCTGTGAGACTCATTCCGGGCTGTGTGCTCAATTAATGAGCTGATGCCTCAATTAATGGTAATTTTATTGGTATTTATTTTGATTATTGAAACTTACCAGTAGCTGCTGCATTTCCCACCCTAGGCTTATACTCGAGTCAATAAGTTTTTCCAGTTTTTCCAGTTTTTGTATGTAAAATTAGGTACCTCGGCTTATATTCGGGTCAGCTTATACTTGAGTATATATGGTATATTTAAATAATAATACACAAAATTGGCATTAAAAATGAGTGAAATATAAATGTACAATATGAAATAAAAGTGTATAATGTGAAATTGAATGTGAAACTAATCAACTGCAGCTAAACAGGGCCTGCACATTATAACTTGTACCTGTGACTGATACAATACCATCTCCGAAATTAATACAGTTTAACTAAACACCAATATAACCTGTAAAACTGAGGTTTTGTGATGCCCGCAGCTTTGAAATGCACATGCGTCATTTTGATTCTAGGACTCTCACAGTGAGGCAAGACACTGCAACTGCAAATTTGAAGTCTGAAAATCAAAATATTTCTCTCAATTTGTAAATGTAGTATATAAATAAGGCACTGAATGTGTGTGAAATTGTTAATCTTTACATTTTAATTTTATTATTTCTTAACAGATAAAAAAAAAAAAATGAAAATGCCACGCTTATCAAATTGCAAAGGATATATGATAATTACAATTGCCTTGCTATCTCACTCAAAGCACAGTGCTGCTTACAGTATCTAACCCCCAGAAAATAATTCTGAATTGTGGGGAATGACACAAATAGCTATCCTTAACTAAAACCTTAGAAAGTAAATAACAAGTAATCAATATATCTGGTGGACAGCATTTAAAACTGACATACTCTAAAAGGAGAAACTCCAATTTTTACCATGGTAAGTCAATAAGAATGGCTTTGAGCTTTAAATTACTGCCTTGAGAGTGCTGCCTGGTCAGTCTGCTTGTGTGGAGTTTGCAATCGTACCCTTGTGAGATTTCTCTCCTGGTACCTTAAGTTTTCTCTCATTCTAAAGACATTAAGTGTTAGGTGGAATGGCAGTTCCTATTGGCACTCGGTGGTGACCTTGCATCCAGTTTGTTAATGACTTCTTAATGAAAGCTATTAGTTATTTAATTAATTAATCCCATTATTGTAGTGTTTTTCTACCTAATCAAAGCACTTTACATAGACAATGGGGAGCCACTTCAACCACCATCGATGTACAGAATCCAGCTGGATGATGCAATGGCAGACATTATTGTGCCAGAACGCTCAGTACAAATTATTATTAGGTGGTGAAGGGATGAGAGAGATAGTTAACAGTTAACAAAAAAGAAACAGGGGATAAGTAAAGGGCCAAATGGACAAGGCCAAGAAGGACAATTTAGCCAGGACATTGGGGTACACCCTGCTCTTTCTGTAAGACGCTGACGGATCTATGACTACAGGGGGTTTGGACCTCGTCTCATCTGAAAAGGCAGCACCATTTTTTCAGTGGGTCATTGGGATCCACAAACAGACCACAAGGTAAGCACCTTCTGCTAGCCTCGCCAATACCTCTTCTGAGCTTTTGTAGTTGGTTTCCTAACCAACTACTGGCCAGACCCAAACATGCTTAACTTCAGGTGGATTACCAGTTCTAAAGTGCAGGTGATATGCTTATTACTACTCTGTCCTAATTTATGATGAACCCCCACCATTTCTTTTTGAGGTGGCTATCTGTTTACTAGTTTATAAATATCTTTATGTCAATATGTATGGAATATATAACAAGCATATTTTTTCCCTTTCTTTCAAAAATATGATTATTAACATTATGTCACTTGCTGCTTAAAGTATGTCCTCACTGGCTTTAATTGTCGGAGAAAAGAATGCAGTCTACATTCTTTATATTCTGTATCACTTCCAAACATACTTCTTTCATTAATATAACTTGTTTTTATTTTTTTAATTGAGAAAATAGTTGAAAGAAATGTGTACATTTGCAGAGTAAAGTAAAAAAAATGTAAAAAGTAAAGTTTTCAAAGGTACTGTAAGATTTTATAGTAGCACTTATGCTTAACACATTTGTTCTTAATGGAACATAAAGTTTGTAGTGCACGTTTTAAATCATCACAGTAAACTGGCTTCTGAATAACACACTTTTCCAGTTCCATACCAAAAACTAATTCTGAAACTAGAAGCCAACTTACAAACTACATTTTAAACCAGTTACTCGGCTGGAGAAGAAGAGTACAGATAAGTAGAGAAATACGTGAGGTGTTCAATGCAGACCCTCTGTGACTTGTCCCTAAGTCATTACTCTTCCTAATTTATATTAATGAATTATTTAGTAAATAATTATTTATTTATCTGACTTATTTAGTAAACATGTGAAATTCAGATGACCTCAAAATTGGAGAGACAATGAATACTGACATGACCATAGAAACAACTCAAAGAGGACTGGCTAAACTTGGCAAACATTTGAAAAATTAGGTTTAATAGAGACAAGTGTCATAGGCAATGTAGCAAAGAAACATTAATTATAAATACGGGATGGGCAAAGCTGTTCTTCAGAAAGCAACATTACGTGAAGAATTTAGGGGTTTATGTTGATACAACCTTCTTGTAGTCCAGGGAATGCACATAAGCAGTAAAAAGACAAATTCAGTGTTTAATTTTACTGTATAATGATGATGCTGTTAGTGAGGTGACATTTGGAGTACAACATGTAGTTCTGGTTACCATCCAAAAAGAAAAGAAAAAAAAGATGTAGAATCACTAGAACATTTTGAAGGAGCACTAACAAGTTCATCCTTGGATTAAAGGGCATGTATTACTAGCAGGCACAGAGAATTAACTCTCTTTAGTGCTGAAAAGACACGGTTGCATTGATACATAATTCAAGTATTAAAAATTATCAAGGGCATCAAAAAGGTGAACCAACTGAATATATTCAATCAATTAGTGAAGCGTTTAATGGAATGATTTGTCTCCTTTTTTTAAGATTTCTCATACATCATGCTAGATGTCATCCAATTTGCATTTAATGTGTTAGTAAAAAAAGCAGAGTGATGCTACACCATCCATTCATTTAATATGTGTGTCCATGTCAGTATAAACCAAGTAATACCAGGCAAACTAAGAGTCAATAACTCATTTAAATTGCATGACATTGGGATGAAATCAGGACACATGGTGAAAGCCAACATGAACATCTGGAGAAGATGAAACTCCAAATAGATACTGGATGGGCCAAGAATAACATCTAGCCTCCTGGAGCAGTGAAGAATGTAATCTTACTGGCACCCACCATTCCTTCTTGAATAAATAAATTGATTTGACAGTTATCTTTACATTATATTTAGTAGTGCTACATATAAATATATATAAAGTATATAGTAGTAGATTCACGCAAGATGGAACCATCTCTTCTGGGGTCCAAAATACAAGGGAATGATATGAAAGCTCACCCAAGAAGACCTCAGTCTACTAGATGACTTGTAAAGGGATGAAAACCTCGCCTCTGCACAAGGAAGATTTTTCATCTGACCACACAAGAGCAAGATGCAAGTGTATAGACCCAAAAGTGTGTTTTTCATGATGGAAATAAAGAAAGCAAAAAAAGAAGAATTATTAAGTATTTCATAACAATCCAACTCTTCCTGAGGATTCTAAGTATTTTTTACAGAGTTGACAGTGCAAGATCAGTAGAATGTATTGAAAAGAATGACTGAGAAAATTAACCTTAAAACTGTGCTAGACTTTCTGCAAGAAATTTTTAACAAATCTATCATTGCGGCTTCAGGTGGTGGCCCAGAAAGACCATAAGAGTGAAGGAAAAGAGAAGGAGAACATTAGAGGAGACACATCTCCTATGCCAGTCCAGGTATTTTTCTAGGACAGTGTGGAGGCTTAGTTTTTTAAAGATTAGTCCTCCTATACCTGTGGCTATGACATGGCTGGGCCTATGTACTCACCCCTTTCCCATACTGTTATTTTAATCATTTCATAAAGTAATAAAATATACCTTGCCTAGTAAATCATGAAAACACAAAGCAATATTTTCAAAACCTGAAATGTATGTCATATAGAGAGTAGAAGTTGGAGAAAAGAAATGCCATGTTGCTGCATCATTTTGGGTTAGCATGTTGTCCTTAAAGGACCCAAGGCAGAGCATGGAAGAAGAGGGCATGAATAGAGCCCACTCACCTGCAAGTAAGAACTATAACTGAGAATGTTAGAACAATCTAGACGAGTGCATACTATTCAGCCCAACAACACTCTTCTGTCCTATCCACTTATTTCTTCTAATATAACATCAAGTCTAGTCTTAAAAGTCCCTAAAGTCCTACTGTCTACCCCACTACTCAGTAGCTTATTACATGTGCCTATGGTTCTCTGTGTAAAGAAAAACTTCCTGATGTTTCTGCTAAATTTACCCTGAAGTTTCCATCTGTGTCTTTGTGTTTTTAATGAGCTCATTTTACAGTCATAGTCTTGATCCTCTGTACTAATTCTCTGCATAGTTTTAAACACTTCATTTATGTCTCCTCTTAATCTTCTTTTGCTTAAAATGAAAAGGCTGAACTCTTTTACTCTTTCCTCATATTTCATCCTCCGTAGTGCTGGAATCAGCTTAGTCAGTCTTCTCTCAACTTTTTCCAGTGCTGCTATGTCTTTTTGCACTTTTGGAGACTAAAACTGTACATAGTACACCAGGTGAGGTCTAATCAGTATATTATAAAGCTTAAGCACAACTTCTTTGGACTTGTACTCTACACATTGTTCTAGCTGCATCTCTTCTGCTTATTTCTACTATCCTGGGTCCGTGACCACTGTTAAATCTCCATAAGTTTCATGGCTCGTATCATCTTATGGAAATGATGAAAAGGAGTACAGGTGGTGTTGTCTCTGTCTCCAGTGGAGGTACAAGGCATGAATGTGCAGGCATTAGATGAGGAAGAGGAGAAAATGTGGAGCCACATGGAAGGAGCTATGGAGAAAGAAGTGACATTGGAGGGCGGCTAAGGAAGAAGATAGCAATTTCAGCTGCAGAGTTAACAGTGATTCTGTTAAAGGCCACCTATTATCACTGCAGTCTACAGAGCTAGTTTGTTTCTCCATCTCTCACATCCAAGGTATTACAATATGCATCTGTATTCCTTCAATAACACATCTACCTCTGGTAACAAAATTTCTTATAACTAACTAAAGTTGTATGAAGCATCTACTTAAGTGAGGTATTACTGGTAACGTATATATGTTGATTGGCACACGCAACTAAGACTATCCTTGTACTCTGTACTTGCAACAAAAATTACCCTATAAATGTTTATACTGTATATTCTATATACATATAATATATATATAGCAAGGTTTCTAAACTCTTTTGGGACTCTCCCCAACAGGACAACACACTGAAGAGCGTCAAGAAGCACAATCGCCATGCCTGTGGAAGATGGCATATTTATGTGTTTATGTATGTATACAATATACTGCTCTTTATAGTTCATCCTTTACCAGTTACAAAACTGTGAAAAGTAGTCAGAATAATGTCCATCCAGAAAACCTCTAACAGCATTTGCAAAAACAGCAGACTTGGCCTAAGCACTAAAGGTGTAATTCAATGAGTAATAAATTCCATTCACTGGGAGACTTCATTGTCACCTGCTTTTCATTTTGCCTTTCCTCTCTGTTGACTAACTACCTTTGATTATTTTGCTGTGTTTTTTAGAAGAGACAATTCTGTCCAGCAAAGCAATAGGGAGAATGTCATGAATTATTTGTTACTTATACAAAATCTAATTAATTATAAGATTTACCCAGCCTTTAAAAAGTTCCCAAATAAACTTATTTAAAGTAAAATGAATTTCAGACATTTTGTTTCTCGGAAGAGTGTGGATTTAGTCATTGCCAATAGCTTCCTGGGATAATTTATAGCCTTAATGATTTATGGCTTACTGCTGTTGGAACCACAGGAACCTTTCTATTCAAGGTGTGGGGGAGGCCAGGCTGATCCCAACCTGCAGTGCCCAGCTGCTTTTCATTTAGTTGTCTCTTGCCTGTTCCATGTGTTTGCTGATGAAGGCTTCTTCCTGTTAATTCTTGTTCTGTATTTTTGATTTATCTGATTAAAGTTCATAATGACATGAAAATACGTAACTAGATAAAAGGAAAAGTGCTATAACGCCATTAGATGGCAGCAGTTTTCCCCAACAGACTTCATACTTAGATTGCTACACCATTTATGAAAGTTCAGTCACTGTAATTCTATAACTGCAGATAAAAATGATTTCAAACAGAATCCAGTTATTTAACAAATAAATGAAATGTGTCCCATCCCTTTCATTTCAGTTATAGGTCTCTTCTTGGTTGTTTTTTTTATTCTTGCTAATATCTTCTTTTGTGTGGTACTTAAAACTAAAAGAAAGGTTGTGTGACTCTTGTTTGGAGGAGCAGTGCTTCATACATTACTTATCAGCTACAATAAATTGAAAAATCCTCTGAGACCTGATACATTTAATAGGTACAAATGGTTAATTTTCATTAATCGGTAGCAAAATAAAATAAAATAAAACAAAGATGGTTTTAAATAAATGCTTAATTGACAAAAATGTTTTAGATTAGATTAGAGTAGATTAGATAAAATTAGATTAGATAAACTTTATTATTTCCATGGGGAAATTCAGATACATAAAGCAGAAAAAAACATAAAAAAAGAAGATAGAATGATGAGATGTGTTTTACCATTAACACACAACCAATTTACCTTCAAAGCAAAAGATGTACAAATTGGTAACAATAATAACAAAACCCCAAATTCTCCATATATCTCATACCTTAATAATGCCTTCCTGAGACTGTGACTACTCCTTTCACCATTAGCTAAGTTATAAGTTTTTCTTTCTTCTCAGTTTAAGTTTAATCATTCTTTTTGTGTATTGGGTGTGTTGCCTATCTATCTATCTATCTATCTATCTATCTATCTATCTATCTATCTA
>JANRMT010062819.1:69563849-69574840 GCA_026402145.1 Polypterus bichir lapradei
TCTATCTATCTATCTATCTATCTATCTATCTATCTATCTATCTATCTCGCAAAAGGGCAAATCGTCGATAAATCGTTTTATTCTGTTTAATGCCTGCAGTATGCTCAGCATTAAAACCTTTCTCTGATATGTGAGTTTCTGTATCATTTTACCTTATTCTGCATATCATAAATGAAATGCTTTTGCCTGCCATTCTTCCGCCGCTATGAAAGAACGGTTTTTAATGGCAAAATTCCGAACACGAAACAGAGACGGTTAATCTGAGCACTAAAAGGGAGGAGAAACGAACCTCAGTTGCGCCTTAGCTCTTCTGCTACCATCTGGTCTGCATACTCTTAGAATCCGAGGCAGGAATAGCAAAACTTTACTGACTTCGGGAGTCAGATGACTCTGATTTTATTTATGCGGAAATTATGTTTTTTGAAACAATGTAACTGATTATCATCCGATTATGAACATGAATTATGTATTTTAATAGGACAGACTGACAGATGAATGGACTGTGCGATGCATAGACAATTTTATTAAAAAAATTCTAAAATGATACAGCCTACAAAATTATTTTGTTTTATTATATATTTTTTCATTTAACAGCTGCTTTTCTGCAGAGTGGGAGACAGTATTTTGCTTTGCCCTAAACATTATTTTTTTTCTCTTCCTCCACAGTTTTCATTTCGCCGTATCTGTACAAAAGTTACCCAGTGCCTGTCATTCCACAGCCGGAGATCCTGAGCTACAATCCCATTACAGTCTGGAGCAGCTTGCCGTTATCTCCTTTAACGAGCGATCTCTCGCCAATTTCTGGATACGCCTCCTCAATCGGCAGGGTTAGTCCTCCTCCGCCGTCTGACACTTCTTCCAAAGATCACAGTGGTTCGGAAAGTCCCATTAGCGACGAAGATGAGAGGATGATCACTAAACTCTCCGATCCACATGCGGTGGAAGCGGAAAAGTTTCAATGTAGTTTGTGCAGCAAGTCTTACTCTACGTATTCCGGACTACTCAAGCACAAACAGCTGCACTGTGATGCTCAGACCCGAAAGTCTTTCAGTTGTAAATATTGCGAGAAGGAATATGTCAGCCTAGGAGCTCTCAAGATGCACATCAGGACCCACACGCTGCCTTGTGTCTGCAAAATATGCGGAAAAGCCTTTTCCAGACCGTGGCTGCTTCAGGGGCACATCCGAACGCACACTGGTAAGAGACCGGAATGATATTCATTTTGTGTAATCGAAAGGGCGTGTAAAATTATGGTTATTGCGATTACTGTGATTAATATTAGTTTCTGAAATGAAAATTGTCGAATTGATCGCAGCTGGCAAGCAAGTAACTTTCAAAGGCCAGGAAAGGAGTTTGACTTCCTGTGAATACGTGCAGACATCAAAGGGTTAATGGAATATAATAGATGGTTGTGTGCAACTGTCACGCCCAGAAGTATTCACTGAATATACACTTCTTAGTGCCAGTACTGACACCTTATTACATTTTATAGGGGAGGGCAGGAAAGAAAGAAAGAAAGAAAGAAAGAAAGAAGGAAAGAAAGAAAGAAAGAAAAAAAAGAAATGGAAAACATTTTAGCTGATTACAGCCCACACATATGTTGTAGATTTTCACAATGCACCTGCTACAAATGATTCATTAGCCATCGCCCAGATCATGCACACTACTTCCTATATACATTATGATCTGTTATCTGCTTTCTTAGTGGTTTATTGAACTATTGTAAATTCTTTTTCTATATATATTTTTTTCTATCTATGTGAAGCCAAACTGAATGCAAGAGATATTTTTTCTCTCCTTCTCTGCAACTAATTTACTCTGGGGAGGAAACTTTCACTGAGGAGAGGCATTTGAAATAATTACGTACTAATGGATTGCATTTGTGTATTTCCTTTCTTGCAGGAGAGAAGCCATTTTCATGTCCTCATTGCAGCAGAGCATTTGCAGACAGGTCGAACCTCAGAGCACACTTACAGACCCATTCTGATGTAAAAAAGTACCAATGCAAGAACTGTTCCAAAACCTTCTCACGGATGTCACTTCTTCACAAACATGAAGAGTCAGGCTGCTGTGTAGCACACTGAGCAGAAGTGATCTGGAACATTGTTAGCAATTTATACGACTCCAGTGGAGGAAACAAAGACCTTAAATACATTCTTGTCCATTCCACAGGTCTTCCAGTGTGTTTAATTTAAATCAGTATTGTTTCTTTTGTAGCATTCATTTCAGCTGGGAGACTACTTTAATAGTGCCTTATTTTAACAGTATGAGTATTCATGGGGCCTTTTTTTGTGACAGGCCCTAACTGAACATTTCTGGACTTTTTTAATTAATAGTGGTGGGGTATTGAAGAGTATATTTTGTAATGTATGCCCACCTGTGCCTTTTGTAAAGATAGCCAAACATTTCAGCTGCTGGAAGCACAGTATGCCATTACACTCCTACAAGTGCCTTTTTATTTGGCATTTGGAAAATTTGTTTAGTTTTTATTATTGTAAATGTGTTATATTTTTATATATTTGAATGTATAATGTGTGAATGAGTCTTGTGACTGAAACTGTTTGAGAACATTGTGAGAGAATGAATGGAAATAACTGTGTTTTTATACGTTTTAAATAAACATTTTTGCCATAAATTAAAAAAAGAAATGTGTTTTTGTTTTGTTATATATTCTAACATATATATGGTGAGCAGAGATTTTATGAGTATCATTGTATTCATATTATAAAATTGTTAAATGCTACTTGATTGTGTGTCCAATAGTGGCTGATTATATGCTGTAGGCATCATACAGTATCTTTTCCAACAAGTGATGTCAGTCTGTAATTTGACAATGCTGGAAAGTTGTATTGTTTTCAAACTAAAAACCAGGCGCTTTTAGATCAAATTGAATACATCTAATTGATGTAACACAGAAAAGACTCACTGGTAACTAAGCCAACAAAAGTAGTTTTATAAACTGGCATTTTGCTTTGACAAGTCAGAGCTCCCTTCACTTTTCACACTCACATGATGACCTCTGTGACCAGAGGAAATTTAAATTTTAGCAAATGGGGAAAAAAATGTTATTTTGAATTTGCATGCATATAATAACTTAGTTTGTCAAATTCTTTTACTTGGAAAGCACCATATTTCTACAAATGTCGGGCTTTTCTAAGTTAGAGGTTTATTCACTGCTGTAGGCTGCAACACATGCTTCTATATCATGTGTATTTCAATCAGTTATTAAACACAGACATAACCAATGCAATTTCTCGTATGATAATGTAATAGCAAGTCATATAATATATATATACATTAAAATTTTTTAAATGTAAATCATATGTGTGGTTAGGTGTGTGTGTGTGAACACTATATATATATATATATATATATATATATATATATATATATATATATATATATATATATATATCCTACTTCTACTTCACTTTTGGTTTAGTGAGTGTGCAGGATATTAAATGGTTAAAGGAAGGATTCAACCATTCAAATCCTGGATGTTTTCTCTCTCTCTCTCTCTCTCTCTCTCTATATATATATATATATATGGGAGCGAGAAAAAGAGAAGACAGCAGTTCAAAGTGCCTGTGCCCGCTCAATATCTACTGAGTGAATTTGGCACATTCTACCTGTATTCTCTCTGCATCCCATAGAAGTGGGTGTCTGGTTGGTTGTCATCTCTAAATATGTCCCGCATGACTTTGAACTTTAGTAGTTGTGTGGGCTCTTAATTAGACCAGATTTGGTTCCTGTCTTGTGCCTGATATTTCCAACTCTGAATTAAAATGAATATGTTCTTGCAGAGCAACTTTTCACACCTTTGTTTAGTTAGTTCAGTAATATTTGAGAATATTATGTGATTAGATAGATAGATAGATGATATACAGATGCAAAACTATTAACACATATTTAGTGTATATTTACAAATTAATACAAGAGAAACTAATTTAATATTACACATTATGGGTTCAAAAATTATCGATAAGTTTGTAAAATTTGGTTTCTTTTATTTTTATAACTCCTTCTTATATTTGAATGGAGCACATTTTCTTTTCAAACATTCCAGGTATTGATAGGAATCAGCTCACCTCTGTCCATCTGACTCAGTACACACAAGGCCGAGCTCTACTGTGTTGACATCAAACAAACTTAAAATGTAACACGTGGTTACGATATTGATCTGCAGCTTCACGTTATTCACTTTGAAGGCGTTCAGTCTCAAATGCCTCTGACCGGTTAGATGTGGCGTAACGCTGGAGCACAGACTGTGGTTACAGCCACCTGTTGAAAGTTGTTCAGCTTTAAACTCCTCAGTAAAGTGTGAAACAAACACTCTGATGTGTTCTTTGTGGGGCTTTTATGTCTCTCTAGTAAACTTTGGAAAGAAATAATGATTTCCTTTTTACAAACCTTCTGTAAATCTAGCCTTCAAATGCAACAATGACTTGAAGTTTGTATAAGCATTGTATTTATACAGTGCTGAAAATCCTTGGCATCACACATATAGGTGCACTGTAAGATTTTAATGAATGGCTAGGTGTCTCCAATGACATGGAAAAAATCATAAAGATGTATTAAAAGCCCCTTCACTCCTAAGTATGCACACCAATTAGCTCTGAATAGTTTTATTGGCACTTCCAACGTACTTTAAACAGCCGTATGGCAGGTAGAATATGTGGCACTCGCTTAAAGCCTCTGTAAATAATGAGTTCATTATAACCCATGTATAAACCCACTGTTACCTAAGGGGCACTTGCACATTCTTGTTCATGTCTTATAAATCACCACCGCAGTGCAGTCCACCATAGGTACTGTATATATCTTTCACAGTTACCTTTTGTATTTATTTGAAACATTTGGCATTTTTCCTTGCAGCATAGCTCCCCAAAATATGGGCTGTGCTCCAAGCTGGGCATCAGCATATTGCGGGTGGCCCACAGGAGCAACTTTGTGTTTTCAGCACTTTCACTCTTTTAGAATATTAAGATTAATATTTCTGAAAGAATTCTTTGGAACATTTTATTCAAATATAATTATTCAAAACGATCATTTTTTTTATTTTAAATTCCTTACTAATAATCCAAAGGAAATAAAATCGCTAAAGAGAACTGCCTTATACAAAACTAAATAAAAACATAAATCTGTCAAAACCCCTTAATCCAATTCTTGGCAGCATTGGATTCAAGGTAGGAACCAAACATGGAGAGCATGGCAGTCCTTCTCATGGGACACAAACAACCCCCCCGGCCCCCCCCCCAAAACCCCCAATCCTGGCCAAATTTCAGTTATCAAGTAATGTAACAGGCTGAGCTTTGGGGCTGTGGAAGAGAAACCAGAGCATCTGGAGAAAAACATACAGACATGGGGAGAATTTGCAAGCTTCATGCAGACAGTAACTGGGTGTGTGATTCAAATCCAGGCGGCTAGCTCCATGAGGCAGCAATACTAACAACTGCATTATCCTCTGACTTCTTCTTCTTCTTCTTTTGGCTGCTCCCATTAGGGATCGCCACAGCAGATCATCTTCCGCATATTGATTTGGCAAAATTTTGCACTCCCTGACGTAACCCTCCCCGTTTATCCGGGCTTGGGACCGGCACAAAGACACACACTGGTTTGTGCATCCCCTGTCTAAAAACAATAAATATACTCATTTGTTAACTGAGTCAATTCTTTTGTAGAAGTCAGATATCATCTGAGATGCACAAAGTTGATCAGAATTTAAAAATGTGTGTAAAACAAACAGGTTGTTTGTGCCACTGGCAAGCAGTTGAAGTCAATTTCACATTACGTGACTTTTAGTTGTGGTTTAGCAGGTCATACTTGCCGACTGCCGTGGCTGATTTTGTTGCCAGACAAAGTCAAGTTTAATGACTGAAATTGGCTGGCTATGTGTACTTTATCGATTGTGTGCTGACCTCCCAGCCCCAGTTGTGCTCATTCCTTTTTGTCATAACTAATAGCATACTGCCTGATGGAGCAAGCACTGTAAGATGGGTTGACAGCTACAGCCCTTTTCTTTCTTTTTTCTATTCTTTTGTGGTATGTACAACATGAGACATCAGACAGAAGAGCTTCCCTTCTGTTTGTGAAGTCCAAAACACCTGCGTTCCTTATTCCATGTTGCTGCATTATATGTATTCTACCTTCAGATAAGTATTCATTGGTTGTTAGTTTCTCATGCACACAGTGTCAGAGCCCTATGACTAAAATAAAGAGAAACTGAAACCTGTTTGATATATCACAGCAAGTCATTGACTAGTTGGACTGAGATGCTGGGACTGAGTCGCTGGGAAGTGCGTCAATGACTGCCTCCGACTCCTTCCAACTTACACAAATGAAGGCTATGACTGTAAGTTTCTGTAAAAGTCATGTAATGTGACATGACCTTTTGAGTGTTGATGAGATAATACATTACATGTCCTTTCTAACAACAAGTAAGTGATGGCCCTGACAGCCAGGCCTGCTGGATCCATATTTATTTTATAATGTCACCATTTTGCTATAGTTCTTTAGCGTTACACTGATATTTTCAATTTCCCATATTGACATTTGCACCCCATGTTAACCAATGTTAACTGTTTGAGGACAACAGTGAAATGTTCCCCTCGAACATTTCTGTGTGGTTTAAGTTTTGCAGCTGAATTACTGTATTTAGTTTTTCTAGGTGATTCACTTGCAGTGCATAGTGTACAAAGGTTTCATGGAAGTGTTTATTTAACGAGTTATCTCAGCCATGGGCACTGAAAGTCACTTGCCCTTGGTTATCCAAACAGCAACAAAGACAACTACTGTACTACTGATTTTGAATGTAGGATTTGCTAGAAAGGACACTTTATTAATTTTCTGGTTAGTTCAATTATTATATATTCACTCACCAGAACTAAAGAAATACATAAATATGTATTAAGAAAATAGTTTATCCGAAAAGCCTCCAAATTTATTTATGTACCATAAATATTATATGAATCCCTAACAAAAGTACCATGTAGCACTCAAAACAGTAGCCCACAAATCAGATCATGGAGAACATGCTTTCATCTCCTTGGTGGTTATAATCTCTGCATCAACTTATGAGGACTTCTTTCTATAAGATCTGCAATTTGGTGATTTGCTGCACCTGAATAGTATTGTGAAAAAAAGTAAACGGCTAGGAGATGATTAACCAAAACAAGACCAAAGGAGGTGTTTGTAGAGAGCAGAGATTTGTCCAAAAATGCATTAGAACCAGAAGTCTCTAGGGTAAAAATGAGAGAATAGTTTTATAACAAAGCCAAAGTCTGAAAGTGCTTGTTTTTAGAATTTAAGCTAACAAAGTGAATCTTCCACCACCAATGACACCAAATCAACAAACTAATGACAGAAATGGGTTTCCCATAGCAAACAATACACATAAAAGTAACTCAAAGTGTAGAAAAAAAATAAAAAGAGTCCAGAATTATAACAGTGAGAACCTGTAAGGGGTAAGGACAAAGGCTTTCTTGGTTTCAATGGACTGCTCACTGAACTTGTAGTAGGCCAATTTCTCACCAACAGCTGAGTGTTTGCATTGACCCTCGAGATGGAATTTTGTTCCAGAAATCCCTCTCATGTCAACTTGAAGGGGCCTGTAAGAATAGACAGCTCCACAATCAAAATATACTGTTCCAATGAACATGTCATGTCTTCTTCCCAAAAAAAACAAAACATAAAGATAGCAGTACTAACAAGACAAAACATATTGCGCATGGGTGGCTTCATGTTAAATTCTCCTGATTACATTTGTTGCTGCTAAAAGAGTGGCGAGGGTCCATACCGTACGTGTAGCTACTTGTTTGTGCAACCACCAAGAGTTCTCTGGTTTGAAGTAGATCTTTGATGCTCCACAAAATCCACTCAGCCCAGTCTTTTTCATAGCATTCCCATAATCTACCAGGCTATCTTGAGTAACCAAGTCACGATATTTCTTCATGTTTAAAAGAGACAAGAGATCAGATTTTTCCAACATGACACCCAACACTTGGTACTAGCCTGAATTAACATCTTGCTGAGTATCATTACAATTTGTGGTATTAGGTGGTATTCTGGGTATTTTTGCTGATGCATTTACACTTAACACTGGGTTAAGGTCTCTTCTATGTAAACCTTCTTATTTTCCCAGGGTCCGGCCTTACAGAATTTGAAGACTTCAATGTAGATTGATTAGCTAATCTGAATTTCCTTATAGTACATTTCCGCACCTTCTATGAGATACATTCCTACAAGGAAAGAGAGATTTGGGTCCCCTTGAGACTTGGGACTAACAGCCATCCATTTATTTACCTCAGAGAGTTGCAACATGTTTCATTTGAGTCAGATATGAAAGTAAGAGCTTCACTGTATTCTGTATGCGTGATGATATTAGCACTGCTACTACTACTGCTACAACTATTACTTTAACAGCACTTATGTCAGGTACAGATAGAACATTAAGATTTCCTTAATGTAATAAATTCAGTATTTTGTTGTATAGTATCCTTCTCTGAGTGCAGGCTCGGAGTGGTAAATAAATTCACAGGTAAAATGCAATTACAGCTGTACAAATTACTAATTACTTAATGCTAACACATTAAGATATAGATCAGTTTAATCACTAAGTAAAAAAGCAGATCCACACTGATTAACAAAAAATGGAGTCTAACAAAATCTGTTCATTAACATTATCATTGAACTATGGCTAGTTGACAACAAAGGAGAGGAAAAGAAAGACTCCAGTCAGTGGCATCCCTGGAGTAAATAAACCTCTGGGGTGTCTGCGGTGAGTTATAACAGACCAAAAACAAAGTCGAGACCGAGGACAACTGACCATCTACCTCCTCTTAGGCATCCATTTGTTAAAACATTTCACTCTCACGTATGTATAGGCAATGGACCATCATGCTTGGAACTTGAATGTGCAGCTCACAGGTTGCAGGTTTCTATTTTCTGACCCTGAATCATTCACTTACTTGAAGCCTCCTTGAATATAACAGGATCAGCCAAACTTGTCTAATATTACACATGGGGATGCTGTTAACCTTAAAAATGAAGAAAGACCTGTCTATGTTTCTAAAACGAGGCAAAACTGATAAAGTTAACCCCATTTGATTTCATTTTACAGGAGGTTAAAGATTTTAATGTGAATGGTGCATACAGCTGATGAAGGCTATTCAGCCAAAACAGCATGTCAATAACTTTTACTTTTTTAGTTCTTTGTCAATGCAGCCTTCCACTAACTCCATTGATTTAAATCTGATGATGTTTCTTTAAACTGTTTAGTATGTGCAAAACATTGCCATTCTGTAATTATTAATACACAAGTATATTGTCACTCTATTTCATTTTGGTAATAATAATAATAATTAAAAAAATAAAACAGACAAATTCTACTAAGACAAGCACATGAAAATGCTAACACAGCATCATTGGTGTCAGCTCTCACCATAAAGTTAGCTTGAAATTAGATCAAGCAAAGCAAAGCATTGACTCTTTAAGGACAATTTCTGACTAAAGTGATAATGTTAGTCTACTCTTCCTAATGACCATTATTTAAAAAAACAAAAAACATCTACTTTGTTCTAAATACATTTACTCTCAACTCTTTTTGGAGATCCTGTGCAGAATTAACTTTTGCTTGCAAGCGGTTTTGAAAGACAGTTCGCTTTTACTTTACTATTTACATGAAAATTGTGTCAGCTGCTGATATGAGGCAGACTGAGTACAGGTTTTCTCCATTTACATAAAAAAGATATTTTCTGACATTGTGCACAATTGATGCTCATACAATGCTGTATTTTGTAAGTAAAAGATTGTATTGCTTTCTTAACTTGCTTCAAATTTATCCTTCAATTAAATAATACTAAAACAAAGTAAATTACAGAGAGTATAGAAAACAAGCAGTAAATATATCAAAACAGTCAAACTAAGTAAAGGTATAAAACAACATTATGAAACTGACTTAGTTAAATTCATAGTCAAAGATGGACCGAGTCTATTCTGCAGCATCAGGTTTGAGACACCACTGTATGAGATGTCAGCCCATCATGGGGCCTCATCATAAACACGCCAATGAGGCCAATTCAGAAACTCCGATTAGTTTAACCTGCACGCTTAGGGAAAAACAATGCAAGTACTCAATGGAAAATATACATAAACACTGCAATAATATTCAAACTACTTTCATATAGCAGTTGGGTAAGTTCAAAATCTGTCTATTAAATTTACAAACCTTTACGAAAACATGTTACCATTTTGTCATTATGGGTTATTGTTTATAGATCGATTGTCAAAAATGGCAAATGTATTCATTTAACATTAAATCTAAAGCACAATAAAATATGAAGAAAGTGAAGGAATATGAAATTCACTCTGAAATGAATAACAGAGCTTCTAAAACCTGGGCTTGATTCATTGGCCACTGTCAAAGTGGAGGTTGCATGTCCTCATTGTGTTCTCCCTATGTTTTTCTCCTGGTAATCCTCTTTCCTTACAAAGATGCTCATGTTAGGTTTCTTGCTTATAACCAAATAGTCTGACTGAATGTGTTTGTGCAAATGTGTGCGAACTCTAGCATGAAGGTTTTGTTCCAGCATTGCAGCTGATTTTTTTGAGGATAAGCTATAAGTTCCTGAAGTCCCATTGAGGCAAAAAAGAACAATCAGAAAATGGATGGATAAAATACATGGATTTATAGGGGAAATGGACTAATATTACTAGTATAACCATATCAGATGTTTGTGCAGATCTTTAAGAATTATTCATAGTTTACATAATAAAATAAAATAAAAAATTGTTTGGTAGCTATTGCAAAAATTGTTTGTCTCTTTTTTGCACTTCTCATAAAGTATAATTAAACAGAAAATGTTTCTGGAGCATGGCAGCCCTGTGTGCATAATGTGTGAATCCTAACTTGATATTTGTTTTAGGCTTTAGACCAGTCTTTCTTTCTTTCTTTCTTTCTTTCTTTCTTTCTTTCTTTCTTTCTTTCTTTCTTT
>JANRMT010062819.1:69574850-69585711 GCA_026402145.1 Polypterus bichir lapradei
TTTCTTTCTTTCTTTCTTTCTTTCTTTCTTTCTTTCTTTCTTTCTTTTTGATGATTAACTATTAACTGGGGTTTAATTCCCCCAAGTACAACTCTAAAAGCAGCCCAGCCACAGTTCCTTGTACTACTCATAATTTTGGGTTTGCTTTCTTGTTGCATTTTTTCTGAATAGTTACTCAGTGAGTTGGCACCATTTTTTCCTCTTCCTCATTTTTCTAGTGATCCCAAAGTTGCTAAAACAGCAAATTGTCAGTAAATTCATTTGATGGCAAAGTAACATATTTTACCTAACAAACTGTCAGGAACTGCTGCCTGGATTTTTTTTTTTTTTTTTGCTCTGGGCTTATGCTCATAAAAGGTTTAAAGTAGAGATCACACAAGCTGTTCCCAAACACCATGTGAGTACTGCAGGAAATAACCAGTTGGGGAAGAAAGCCAGACATTGTTCAGATTTACAGGAAAATGTGTTGCAAAGCTAGCTCTTTGAAGAGTGTGTGGAATCAACCAGGCTTTTGTGCTTTTTCATTGTGAATTTCCAATGGCTGTACATCAAGGTGTGAGTAACTATACCTACCACTGGCAATGGCAAATGCACAAATACGAGTAGGGGGATTAGTTTAGCATATTAGCCATAAGTCACTAGTAATAGAGCTTTTGAAAATCTCTTGACTTGAAGCATCCTTTTTGAAACCTGCTGACTGAACAGCTAAGTGCCAGCATGATTCCACCATGACTATCAAGTGGAACCAATGAAATTAGTCGTCTACTTAGAGAGGCGATTGTACTGAATAGTGCGTGATCCCACGAGCCTGTGACACAATTGACCTGTGCATAATGATCCTATTGTTTACTACAAGTTAAATTCATTGCCTCAAGGGTTCCTTGCTGTACATAGACCTTAAGACTTTTACTTAAGTGCCTGGAAAATGTAATCTTTTATTGAAGAAATCCATTTAGATGACTAGATAATATCTTTTATAGGTCTTGTTATGTTGTCATATTAATTAAAGGGACCATTTATGCAGTGCACTCTGTTAAGGAATGCACACAATAAGAACAGAGGTGGATCTTGCAGGAAAAATCTAAAAAAATTCCCAACAAGGTATGGCCATTTGACCAACTAAGCATCTAATACTGTATTACTTTGGAAATCTTTATTTATTTCCTATCTCATTCTTTTATTATCTAAAAGAAAATAGTTCAGATGTGTCACAGAAATATTCAAATGACAAATTAAAATGAAGATTTTCTTTCAGCCAGATATTATTAAAATGTGTTAAGCTATGACATACTTCCAACAATAAAATTTGAATTTTCTGCTGTGCTGTTAAACAGACTGTATATGTCAGGTACGTGTATTGTTGTTTAGCTTAAGTAAGAGTGCTTAGGCAGAAAAAATCCTACCTGGAACAAATGTTTCAATCTGGTTGTAAGCTTTTGTAGTTGTTGGTGGCCTATATTCTAAAGACGGCTCTTCCCCCTTCTGATATGTAGCTTCTCAGTGTCTCAGAAACAAAACTTTCTTCTAAGATCATGTGACCTAAGATACTAGACTGAAAACCACAGGGTTACAGGCTCAGTGACACACTGTGTGAACTCAGCTGGCCCATTCAAATCCTGGTAGCTCTTCTGGTAGAAATTTAGGGACATTCTTGTGTTACAAACTAGCACCCTAAAATGGTGCTCACTAAAGAAAGTCAGTTAATGTAGATGTAGTTTTTAGTTCTGTTATGTGCAAACTGTGGAACATCCGACTCCAACAATTAAAGGGCTGAAGTGTGCTGTCAATTATAAATCAGATATTCCTTCCGTATCACCTCTACCTTCTCTAATTTGTGATTTACAGAATTAAGTCTGTTGTCTCATTACCATCTCATTTTTCATTTTATTTTTCTCATGAAGGTCACTTGTGATAATATGACATACCAATAAAAGTTAAATAGTCTTCAATATGCACAGGGCTTTGCCCTCCAAACTCCTTTCCCAGATACCCGAATACATGAACTCCATTCTCACCAAAGTATAAAAGAAAACTATTATTCCGAAGGAGCAAAATGAATATGGACACATGTTTAGAGACTGCATAAGAAAGGTGATCCATAAACAGTACATCAGAAAAATTGTTACGAGAGGAGGTCATTCAGGCCAACAAGTTCGCCTATCCTATTCACCTGTGTTGTTCTGCTCACCACCATAATACTTGATCATTTATTCCTCATGTTCTTTGCATGAAGAAAAATGTCTAACATTTGTGCCAAACCTACCCATAACAACTTTTTCCAAATGTGTCACCATGTTCTTGTTGCAAACTTTATTTTAAAGTAACAACTGGTATCCACTGCACTATTTACTTTCATAATTTTAAACACTTCTATCATGTCCCCTCTGAATCTCTATTTACTTAAACTGAAAAAGTTTAACTCCTTCATTTTTTTTCTCCTAGCTTATACCTGTTAGTCCTAGAGGTAACCTAGTTGCTCTCCTTCTCTAGTGCTACTATGTCTCTTTTGTAATGTGCAGAGCAAAACTGAATGCAGTCATCCATACGAGACCTCACTAGCATGTTATATAACTTAAGCATAATTTGATTTGTACTCCACACATTGTGATATGTAACATAACATCATATTAGCCTTCTTGATCAAATTTTTGCATTTTTCTGGTTGTAGATAATTATGAGTCCACTTTGACTCCTAGGTCCTTCTCAAGAAGTGTACTTTCAAGTTTCAGACCTCCTGTTGTGCATTCAGATCTAATACTTTATTTTATACATGTAATACTTTCCAATTATATATGTAATTCTTTTCAATTACTTAAATTAAATTTCAAGTCTGTATGGTACCCAGGTCCTTCTGTAACAATTCAGCTGTTCTGCATCATCTGCCCTTCTACCTTGTTTGCTATCATCTGCAGATTTAACCGGCTCATTGATTACATTCTTGTCCAGATCGTTTTTCTATATTAAAAAGAGCACTGGTCCTAGCATTATTCCCTGAGGGATACCACTTACAACATCAACTAAATCTGAAAAGGTTCTCCTCACCATTACCCTTTTCTTCCTGTGTTTGAGCCAATTTTGTACCTACCTACACATCATGTCCCAAATCCCTACTTCATTTAGTTTGATCACAAGAAACACCAACAAAGTAGGCAAAACTAAGGCCAGAACCACTTTCTCTGGCAGATACAAATACAGTCTAGCTTGGGATATTTAATGAATTTGTAAAGGTCAAACATGAGGCCATTTTCATGCAGAACCCACATACAAAAAAGAATTTGCCATTTTAATTCTACCATGGCTGTTCATTTGTCTGTTCAGGATTTTAAATCACCTGTAGCTCGCAAACCGTTAGAGCTATTGACCTGAAATTGGTACACATATATTATGCGACGTCTACTATCCACTTGCAGAGTGATGATTGACTTCCAAGGTTATTTCTCTTTTTATTTTATTTTATTGTAGAATCAACTCTCGCATACATGTGAGGCGCATACATACGGGCGCCGTTCTCATCACTACCACCTTCGCCGTCACTTCCTCTACTTCTTCATATCTTAAATCATTCTTGAGGCAGATTGAAGACCGAAGTGCTAGCTTAAGTGAAAAATTAAAGAAAATGCACCAAGTAATTGCAACACAAAAACTGACTTAATCAGTTTTAACGTGAAAAGATGCAGACGAAAGAAGAGAAGAAGTGGGCCGCTAGGGTGGAGAAAACAAGAGCTGCTCAGGAAGCAGCAAGCCCATCAACCTCTGAGCAAATGAGTAGTAAACGTACAGAGATAGAGTATGAAAACTATGAATGCTCAAGTCAAGTGTATAAGCGCCGTTACTGGTGTCACCAATAATTGTAGTTACTGCAAGAAACCCTTATCTTTTTTGTGTATGAAAATTTAATATTACTGTATTGTCCGCGTATCAGTACTTGATTTATCTTTCTTTATGCTGACTTTGTGCTTTGTAATTATTGACTTCATCTTTGGGGTCTGATTACTGGCTTTGGTGAAAGAAAGGTTGGTCCTAAACTTGCTTGAAATACAGTTATGTTTCATCTTCTGGTTATTGTCAATATAAACTGCCTTTTCTGCAGCATAGGCAGAATTCTTAAGCTGATGAGAAATGATGCTCTTTGAGAAATAACCCAGGACATTGACTGGGCCACGCAAGGGGTTTACTTTCTTCACTTTTTAAACCATTCAAGAGTAGCTTTGACTTTAGGATCATTGTGTTGTTGCAATTTAAATTTCTCTCTCAGGTTCAGATCATTTTCAGACTGTAAAAGTTTTTTGCCTGTAGTGTCTCTCTATATTTTGCACTTTTTCTACCAAAGAAAATCATATCCATAGCATTATGCTGCCATGGTCATACTTTTGTTTTGAAAGTGCTGTGCTGTTCTGGTTTTCATTACATGTAACTCTTGGTATTAAGGCAAAACAACTCTATTAAACTCTTCTCCACGTTTTTTCAGAGGCTTGTACTGTTATGACTGATAGTTTTTAAATGTTGTGCTTTTTCCTTGATGTAGTCTGGCTAGTTTTATGTCTTTTCTGGAAATTTGGAAATTTAAATTCTAACTCAGGGACTCTAATTCTGTCATTTAGTTTTGTGAAGAAAGGTATCTCCTGAGTAAAAAAAACCCAGAAGTGTGCATATCCTCAACTACGATAAGGTGTTTGTTAAATGACAGCAAAAGATGTGGTGGGGTTGGCAGCAGCAACTTTCTGTGTACTGAGTGTTCCTGTGGAGAAAACACAGTAATGTGCACAACAGTGTGTTCTAATGTGTCTTTGTGTAGAAAATGTACAGCATGCCACATTTTTAAAAAACACACTACATTCCTATACGTTGAACAAGAGACATAAAATTTTTATTTTACTGCTGTGATATGGATTTCATGCTTTGGTTAACTTGGAAGCATGAACGAAAGTTTAGAGAGCAGTATTCCTTGTTTTCAACTTAGATAAAAAAGCCCCAAACACTCTTTAGTGAGGTTTTGTGTTTCACAATTCCAAAATCACCTGTAAAAATAATTGTACTGTCAGTTCTGCAAAACTGTATGCAAATCGATGCCTTTTTTGCTCATCACAGTGATATTAGAGCACTGGTGGAGTTCTGAAAACTCATTTCTGGAATTTCTTAAGTAGTTAGAAATTACAGTTTTTTAAATAATGTAAACCATCTAAAACATTCTAACATTTAATATAAATGGTATATTTTACAAAAATGTTTTATGTATGCAGTGTTCTATCTTTCACAGAATTGGTTTTTAATTAAAATTAAAAGTGCAATGCATGATTAAAGAAGCAAGCAAACAGAATCATAAGGAAACATCAAATGTCTGTAGAACATCTTTATGGTTGCCTTATCTTAAAAAGATTTTTCAAATTCTGAGTGATCCTTCACATCCTCTACACTATAAATTCTTTTTTAGTAGGTCAGTATGCATTAGAATTATGTAGTTCAGACCAAAACCCAGAGCTATAAAACCTTCAGAGGTTAAGGTGTTTAATGGCAAACAGAAGCTCAATAAGAACCATAATGCTTATGTACTGCAAGCATACTTTTATACTTATATACAGATATTGTGATTTATTCAATTTTATTTAAATATTCTCTTTCCCGTTCTTTGTTTGCTATTTTATTGTAATGTTCATAATCATATACTTTTTACAATCAATATTAGCAATAATAAATTTACCTTTATTAATTAAAAAAATTAATTTAATTCACATTAGAATAAAAATTAGCACACAGCACAGTAAGACCAGTAATAGTGAGACAGATACAAATAATCAAGCTTTAAAATAAATCACAATAATAAAAAAAAAAAACTAAAAAAGATATCAGTAAAGTAAATTCATCCTTTTTATAAGTTTAGTTATTGAACTACATGATTATGAAGGGCAAACGCTTATGCCTCCAGCACTGACTGTCACATAAAAAAGTGACATTCCATTGGCACATCCACTCAGTCATATAGGCCCAGTTAGGCTATGTCCACACTACAACAGTAGGTTTTTATTTAAAAACAGAACTTTTCAACAAAAACAATTTCTGTCCACACTAGGATTTTCACATAGTTTATGAAATCTCTGTCCACCACTGAAAATGCATATGAAGCAGACTTACACTGGGCATGCATGCATCGGTGGAAAGATCCTTGAAGGCTATGGCAATGCTTCTAGCCATTGGATTTATCACAAAACTGTAGCAACCATTGCCATATGTATGGAGCATTCAAACTGTACAAACCACAATTTAAATACAGGGTGGTCCAGATCTAATTATGCAGATCCAGATAGTCTGGATGACTTCAATTTATGCGGGGATGATTCCAGTTCGGCGCAAAGACGATTCTTCATGTCGTCAGTTTGCACACTTCTCGATGGTTCAGGATTTTTCGGGTAATTTTCTATGTAATATATAGGCCCTCCAACCTGCAGGGAAAAACTTGGGGGTTGGTGGCAGAATTGGCATTCCAGCCACCATAAAAAAAATTTCAAACTGTTCCACTCCATCTGAACTAGTGTGGTGCTGAGGTATCACCCGTTGCATGGCTGCACTCGGGTCCTAATCTGGATTCTGAGTTGGTTTGTCGTGTGGTGGGTGTGGCAATTCACTGTATCAGTGCGTGCTACTAACTTGTCTTTCTATGTAATAAACTTAATAAGTTATAGCATAATGAAAATTGCATAATTAGATCTGGACCACCCTATACATCTACATAAGCAACACAACAAGTGCCACAGAAACCAACTCCTCTATGTCCACTGTGTTGGAATTTAGTTTTCTTCTGTGAAGGATGACCAATCAAGGAATGAGACATTTTTATAAGCAGATTCCAGTCGCAGAAGGGATACTTAATAATTAGAAACAAATTCGAGCATAATTAAAGAATGCATTTTTAAAAATCTATATTTGTATCCATCCACGATGCAATGCTGATTTGACGGTTTCAGATGGTTATGGCTCTGCAGAGCATTTTTTAAAAGTCTCTATTATCAGTGGTTAAAAATGCTGGGATATTGTGGACAAAAAGTGAAAATGTAGTAGTGCACAAACAGGGACTCTAATCAACCTTATCTGCAAATCTTATTGATGTGGGTAGAAACGAGAGTGACTGGAAAAATTAGTGTGGACATTGAGCAAACTTGGAGGAGTGAAGCTCTTGGAATATGGAATTCTGGTGTGGCAGTGCAAGCCAGTGTGTTATTGTGCCACCTCACAGTCAATATATTAGGGACTTTTCAAGTTGGTGAACTTCTTTAAAGTGAAGGTAGAATGTGTTCAAAACTGCTTAGGCTAACCTTTGAACTAAGTGTTTTCAGCAACACGATTGGATAAATCGGTTAGCTTAGTCTCTAGCTAATCTTTTCTGGTTGTTACCGTTTACATGTTTGCTTGTACTTAGTTGCACAACACATCATCCACGGTTGTTTCTTGCCTCATGTCCAGTACTGCCAACATATACATAGACTCCACACATGAAGAACTGCATATCATTACAAATTAGATGGATGAGTAAAACAGGAATGAAGTTTGATTTTCAGCATTTATTGCAGCTGCCTTTTTTAATATCTGAAAAGTCTTAGCATTAAATAAATGAAGTATTATAGGTGTCTGTTGTCTTAAAACAAAACTTGCTTATTCTATGAAAAGCATAGGGCGAATAAAGTTCCTCAGTAGTAAGACTAACAACATCAATTTTCCAAAGTTGAAAACAATGAAAGAAATACAATCCATGACAAAAGTAAAGGTTCCCAGATTATTAGTTCTTAAAAGCTGGTGTTTAGTGGTGTTGGCAAACACTGCCTTGGTGTTGGCTTCATACTTTTCAAATTAGCAATAATGTATTTGTCAGCAAACTATTACTTTCGATTAAACAAGACATTCAACTCTGCCAGCAAAATGCAATCAAACAATAAATGTAAGCATTGTAGCTTCCAAAATGTATGAATATATATTACATCTGTAAATGTAGGCCTAGAATATGTCTTTTTAGAATGTCTTAAATTCCACCTGTTTGAAAAGACTTGGTATGGTTTCTAAGATATTATTTTTATACGAAAGCAAATTGAATCCTGTTTTCAGAAGATTAATAGAAACCTGTTCTTGAGTATGCAGTTCATTCCTAAAGAAATGCTCAGTTTATGGATGAGAATAACTGAACAAAACAGTAAAAGGCATCTAACACTGTGTGAGTACAACAGCCGCAAATTTCAGTTTACTCCAGACACGAGTCCTGAACCTGACTCTGGCTAAACGGAATTTGTCTGCATCATCTACCTGGTTTTATTTTGTCTTCGTGATGCACATCGACTGACTGCTCTTGAACGGTTTTGCTGGCATGTAAACTGATTTAGAATTTCTTTGACTTTATGTATTGTTGACTTTCTGTATTGCCATGTTTTGTTAATATTTGGTAATATATCATTGTCTGTGTTGTGCATATTTTATGTTTTCTTCCAACTATAGATTTCTATAGATAGAATTTTGATTTCAAGGGGAAATTTGTCTTTTTACAGAAACTCTAATAAATACATAAATAGACAGATAAATAAGTATATACATGCACACACTTTGGTCTGAGCACACACCTGAATGACTAAAAAGGAAGAAAATTTAAAAAGAACTACTGTAAAAGAACATTTCTAACTTGGTAGTCACAGTCGCAGTGAGGCAGGCGTATTGCTGTTGGTATAAAGAAGCCCCAGTTGGGTTTCTTGACACACTTCTGTTCAGTGATTCTTTGGCTGAAAGTCCTCAGTGTTATTGTGTCAGAGAGATGATGAGCAGCCTTGTTCATAACGGCACTCAGTTTTCTATTCATTTTCTCTTTTGCTATGACCTCCAGGGTGTCCAGAGTGCATCCCACAACAGAGCTTGCCATTTTAATTAGTTTGTTAATTAGGTGACCCTCTCTTGAAATGATGTTACCAGCTCAGCATATAGAAGTTGCACATAATTGTGTTTATTTTTCTGTTTGGTGTTATTACCTCCTTAATTCTCTTGCCATTTATACAATTTATAATGCAAGTTTGATAATTACTGCTCTTTTCATGTTATTTTGCTTCTTATTGATACTCAGTCCACTCTTTTATGTCCTGTATTGCTGGCACAAACTCTTGCTCACATATCACTGAACTGGATTAAGCCACTTTGCCATTCTACATAACATATTTAGTTTAGTTTTTCTCCTGAATTTTATAGCGTACTTCAAAAGACAACAATAACTAAAATAAACATAACTTATTTTTATAATTTAAGGTTTTCCTCACAGAGATTTATTCCTAACAGACCCATCCATTAGTTGTTTTTACGAACATAATTCTAGTTAAAAGGAAAAGAATCAAACTGACTTTAGTGTTACTGCTTTATAATCAGATGTGAAACTGTCAAAATTTATGAGAATGAGTTATAAAAACAAACTACAAACCCAAATAAAGCAGTCAACATTGTAAAATCCTCTCAGTAGTTTTATAATCTTGACTTATTCCCACTAAAACTCTATGAAGTCATTTTCATTTCCTGCTGCTCTGTAGATTGCTATGTTATTGCCAATGCCTGGATAATTTGATCACTAATAAAAATAATTATTTGATTATGGAGGCACATAATCATTATGAACCCCACAGTGGGTTTTCTTCAGCTATAGAAGATTCCTCACAGTTGCTAAAGATTTGCATTCCAGATCAATCAGTGACTTTAAGTTTGATTGGCAGTGTAAGTGGTTGTTTCAATGTGGTCAGTTCCCAGTAACTCTGTAATGTGTGTGAAAATGATGAACACTAGACAATTAGAACTGGAGCTCCATCATGGCAGAACCCCATTTAATGAAGGCAAAAAGAAAAATGCAAAAATAAGGCACAGCATGGTGCAAAATAGCAGTGACTGTTGGTCACTCAAGAAGTCATAAAAAGAATACTTCTGGCAAGGAGTTTTGTCTCTAACAATTGTGGGTCCAACATGAATGCCCCATTCTGGATGTCATCTCAATATTAAAGTGCATTCCCTAGAAGGCTGGGCTGGTGTAGAACTGATGTCTTCCCCTGAACTGCGGAGAACAAGAGAGATTGTGTTAACAATAGCACCTCCTTTCTACTCGGGGTGGCATTGCTTACCTGGCATGAACCTTGAAAGGTGTCCCCTGCTTGCACATGTTTGACACAGATAAAAGGATGGTAACTGTTGTATATTTTTGAAGTACGTATTGTGACAGCTTGTACAGGCTTTTAAAAACTTTTAAAATATTAGTACTACAGATTGATGCTGTAACAGTTTTGTAGTTTTCCAATAAATTAGTTAAACATTCTAAGAATGTTTGTTTTCTATCATAACAAAGTATATTCCTGGAATGTCTCAGCCAACTTTTCATATTTTCAACTTGTTTCTTACAGGATGAACATCATTTCAATTTGCTGTGTGTATACAGAAGAACACAATTTACGCATGCACATATTTTTGCAGCTGGTGTGCACTTTGAGTTTTCTTAGAACTGTAAAATGCTTTCACATTTTTTCTGTTTGAAAAGTGCTGCATTATAACTGAGCTCTGCTTCCAAATAGAATCTGAAGACTGCAGCTTGGTTCCAATTCAGGCCCGGCTGCTCTTGCAATGCCAAACAAGTGTATCACTCAGGGTACCAAAACATGATACAGAAAACAGGTGGGTGCAGGATGGAAACAACAGCGGATATACAAAACAAAGTAACCTCTAAAAGTGCCAGCTTACAGACCATGATAGTGCAGTGTTGTGGGGCAAATCTAAACATGCTGCTGCTGGAGTATGTGAATTTCCCCTTGGGATTAATAAAGTATCTATCTATCTATCTATCTATCTATCTATCTATCTATCTATCTAT
>JANRMT010062819.1:69585721-69597402 GCA_026402145.1 Polypterus bichir lapradei
CTATCTATCTATCTATCTATCTATCTATCTATCTATCTATCTATCTAAATTTAGGGGCTTTCAATTAGTGACTCAACCATTAGTTGTTTCCAGAAATACCCTTACTAACAATTTGGGTCTTCCACATCTGTCCAGATGATTCTCTATCTGTCCAGGAAAGCTCAACTGACCAAGCAGAGTTGAATTTTAAGTGCTTTTAAAACTCAGCTACATGTTATTTTGGAAAATGAGGTGAACAGTAACTGCATGTTTTGTTGGTCTTAATGGTGTGCTGTTGTCAAAGGTGTTCTGATATCAATCAGTGGTAATTAGCTGATAGCTCAGTACCTCTCTTTACCTGAGTGACCAGAGGATATAGGCCTCAGATTAGACATCCTGACTACAGAATTTATCTTTGAGCTTTGGCTCAGGGTAGACCAGGACAGGACAGACACGCTCATAAGCAACTTTGTGTTTGACCATGCTGTTTATTATTTTTGGATGAAATAATATTAATGCAGAAATCGAGGAACATTTAATCACTTTGGTTCAGATCAGTTGGGCCATTCTTCCCGATCACAGGTATTTCCTCACGTGAACATTAAAAACTCCCTGTAGAACTATATAGTCAATAGACTGTATACAATTGAACACTAAATCCAGTGTCTCTAAAGGCATTTTCTGGTGTGATTTCCTTGAAAGTCTGGTTTGTTTAGGTAGATGTGAACGTGCCAGTCGCACTGTGGTGAGGATCTAAACAACCGTGCCGAGATCCTTTGGAAAGGGTGGTCTTGGTGTACTACAAAGTGAACCGTTTTAACTAAATGAAATAATGTGCACTATGTGTGACATTTTCAATGCTGTTGTATTTGTGCTGAGTGTCTGCTGTCAGTAATTAGTGAAACACATTCATAGCGTAATGATTCAAGGATTAAAATGAAGCATTAAAAGCAATAAACATTTAAGTGAAAATTTAACACAATTTGCATAAAACAACTCTCACAATAAATCACTCAATCAGAAAAGCACCCAATTCATTCCCAGACATCTCAAACATGCAAATGAACAGCAGTCCCCTGTGTTTAAAAAAAAATAAATAAATATTTGTATAAATTTACTTTTGATCGGGTTAATTAGAACACATCCAGAGGTTGCAAGAAACAAACAACACAAACAGCAGTGCCCTGTGAGACAGCCAATGAAACGGCCTAAACTTACACCATGAATATACCATGAGCACAGGTGGCACATCCTCTAAATGTGCACACTAACATTGGCATATTAGTCAATGTTAACCAAGCATTTCAAAATAAACATTAATAAGAAATGTGTGCAAGAGACAAGACTGTAGTCATGTGATTTGAGACTATGGACCACTGCATCATGGCAAAGAAGCCACAAAATTGTGGAACCATTAATAACAAAATGGCATCAGAAAAGACACATAAATAATTTAATGATCTTAAAACTACCTTGAAGCAAAAAATATTGACATCCCTTGCATATAGTATAACCCCAAGGAGACACAGGAAACATAAAACTGAAATATTAATATTAATCCTAACATTAAGTGACAATAATGTCTTTTTAAACCTTGGTGGACACAGTCATGCGCACAAACACATTCACACACACACGCACACGCACACACTCACACACACACACTCACTTATGCTCAGGCTACTGAGAGTCTCTTTTCAGTGTGTCTTTTCTAAGTGGAGATCTATGTGAATTTCAAAAACTGGAAGGCAACTTTAAATTTAAAATGCTGTTCCACTTACAACTGTTTTATTCACTTCATTTATAGCTCTCAGGAAAGAATTTTCTCAGCTCTGTGCAGTCTCCCAAATTAAGCTTTAATCTGTTAAAATGCTTAATTACAATTCAGTGTTGAAACTTGCAATTCTGTCACCATATACTGTAGGAATTACAGCAGCAGAGAAAGTTTCCCACACCCTCTCCCAATCCGCACATTCTTCTAGCAGCTAATTAAACAACAATACCAATAAATAAACCCCGTTTTTTTAGAAATTTCAACATCTGCCTTCCACCCTTGATGCAATCATCTTGTTTTTTTGGAAAACTACTAGGCACAGTTTCAATATGACATGGAGGTGACATACCTTACTATTCTCTGCCTCAGTAGCAAGTGATAAATTCAGTTCAGATAATTAAACCACATCCTACTGAACACTTGCTGGCAAAATACATTGCAAGGGGGCTTAACACTGCTTTAAATTTGTCATGCAAAAATGGAATTTTTCTAACCTAAATGGTCTGACCCATCATGTGCCCTTGACAAGCCCAATGAAATCACATGGCACTTAACTGATTAGGCTTAATGACATCAGAATCATATGCTGTTTGGCAGCTCTTCTGCTTCAGAGTTGTCTGTCGACTGCCTTCCATCACAAGCAAAATCTGTAGGCTTCAAGGGGACATATTGGGCAAGATTTTCTGAAACACAAATGAACAGCTGGGGAATATTTATGTTCTTTGTTTAATTTAGATGCTCAAGTTTACGTTGGATGGCAGCAGTTAGCAAAGATCTCTTCAATTTGGGGTTATAAACTAAAATCTGCTTATAATTCCTCACAAAAATATCCAGACTGCTCAAGTGGTATACCTCTTTAAAAAAAATAAGTATCTTTAAACTATTATGATTTTATTTTTATTCCCAACTGAATATGAATATTTATAATATATGTACTGCTTGTGAAAGTCTATGGGAACTTGTGATTTGTCAAAGTTTGTAATGTGAAATCATTGTATTTGGATTGCTTTGAAATTGTCCTCCTTATTGTATATATTTAGGAGGATACAAATCACAGGAAGTGTAATCCATTAAATGTCCTTATTTTTTTTTTTTTTTGTTGCTGCTAGTGTAAACGCGTAAGCACATCAAAATAGGCTGAGTATAAAATGCCATCCATTAGGAAAACCTCTTAATGCAATACAGGGTAACAGCGGCTGCAGCATTGGTAGGCAGGAAGAAACTGTAGGCAAGGCATCAGTTTAGTACAAGGGACATTCACGTGCACATCCACGCTTACTGCCTAGAAAGTTTAGAATGAGAAATTCATTTAACACTAGTGTCTTTGGAATTTGGCTGGGAGGACCAGAGTACTCTTGTAGACACAAGAAGACCATGCAAACTTCTCACAGACAAAAAATGGATTTGAACTAGGGATTCTGTAGCTGTGAGAGACCAGCTGGACCTACCACTGCATCGTTTTGAAGTTAGTTTTTAAAGGAAAAATAATGACAGGCGGGTCAGTTTTGTATAATATTATAAATTCTATCATTTGGTTTAGCATGGGTTCTGAAAATGAATAGATGGATGAATGGATGGATTTGTAAAGAAGACATACCATGGGAAGACAAGTGCTGGTGCTAGGTTATTTTATGCCCTAGGCCAAGCTTATCGGTGTGCCAACTGTTTGGTATCTAACCCATGCAGCTGGTTTCCATCCCCCTTATTATCTGCACCATAGGCAAATGCCTAATTCACCTCAATGATGTCGCCGATCCTGCTCATGACTGTTACAAAAAAATCAGCTGACCTGACACAGCATTGATATTATTATCATATTGCAGTTTGTGATTTTTCATTTCACTCCTTTGTTTCTCCATAATAAACAGATTGGGACATCAACTCATTTGAATGTTTTAGACTCAAATGTTGATTTAGTATTGTGCAAATTATGCAAATTATTGTGCAACACAAGGTGTCTGTACAATGTAGTAACGTTTGGTAAATCACAGGACTGAGCAGCCCACTACAACTACATGGTGGTTGTTTCACAAGGCTTTATTATTGACTTGCCAGCCCACTTGACATTAGAATGAAAATGTTATTTGCATCATCATGCCCTCATCTCCATAACACTACACCATGACTATTTACCTTTTATGTAACTTATATGTTTGTACTATCTCATTGATGGTGGTCAGTTTTAAATTGAGTTAAATTAAATTTCATATGAGGGTGTGGCTAATTTATTTTTTGCAGTAGGGCCAATCTCATTCTAGAAAGGCCTACATGTCTATGTAGTTCTTTAATGTCAGAATATTTGTAGGTTTTAGAAACTCTTTTTTGTTTTTGAAAAAAAATTTAAATAAAATCTCAGCCATATAAGTAATTAAATCATGTATGCGAAATGACTAAAAACATCAAAACATTGTTGATTACAACTTAATATATCATCAGTAAAATCATATAGTTATTTGTCAGGTTTTACAAAATATCTTAATGAAAGACCAACTGTCAATCAGTCAATGAGTGTTAAACCATTGAACAATGTGGAATACAAAAATAAATTCCGTGGTCTATTGGTTGTGTCCCATCTAGGACAGATAAATCAACCTTCTGTGTTATAATCAGGTCAAACACAGTTAATCCATCTGTTCATTGTCCTAACTGGGGAAATATTTTGTCATTCTAAACATCCCATTCTTCAGTTTTTGAATGCACTTAATCAGCATACAGATGCTCAAGTTTACACTGGATGACAGCAGCTGGAAAAGATCTCTTTGCTTTCGGGTTGTGAACTAAGATCTGTTTAGGATTTCTTTCCAAACACAACTACAACATAAAAGTCAAGCATGAGGGTGACACAGAAAATGTGATCCCCAAGTAAATAATGCATAATAAGGTTCTTAAGCAAATCTCCACCTTACAATATATAATGCACATGTAGGTATGGCAATGCATACATGCAGGAATAGACATGTTAATAGCAGAATAGTAGTTAGCATCACTTCCAAGAGACAAGAGTTTAACTCCTGGCCTGTAGACTCTGTGTACAGAGCTTTCACTGTGTTCATTATTATTTTGCATTTACTTGATGGCTTTGTGAGGCACCTCACAAGTTCAGGACAACTGTTTACAGATATTTCTACAATTGGAGAACCAGTAGGAACACTCCACCAAACCTTTTTATGTTTCTTACCCCATGTGGTTTGCAGTGATGGCTGAGAAAAAGAAATGTTTTCTTGGGGAATGGAGAAAACCAACTTTCTGATAGAAGAGATGTCTATGGTGACAAACACTGTACAATAGCAAACGATTAACAAGCTGCTTAAGTCTGCAGATGATACAAAGCTAGGTGGAATGGCAGATAATCTTGAATCTGTTGAGTCTTTACAGAGAGACTTGGAGAGCATACAGGCTTGAGTGGATTTGTGGCAGATGAAATTTAATGAAAGTAAATGTAAAGTATTACACATGGCAAGTAAAAATGTTAAGTTTGAATACACAATGGGAGATCTAAAAATCAAAAGAACATCTTATGAGATTCATTTAGGACCAGCAGTTTAGGAGTTGTAGTGTATTTGTCATTATCAACTTCGAGATAATGTTCAGAAGCCATTAAGAAGCCTAACAGAATGTTTGGTTTTATAGCATCCTGATGTGTAGTACAACTCCAAGGAGGTTATGCTGAAGCTTTATAACACACTGGTTAGATCTCAACTGGAGTACTGTGTGCAGTTTTAGTCTTCAGGCTACATAAAGGAAACTATGGCAGCACTAGAAAATGTCCAGAGAATAATGTCTAGGCTGATTCCAGGGCTGCAGGGGGTGAGTTATGAAAGATTAAAGAGCTGAGCCTTTTCAGTTTAAGCAAAGGGAAACTGGAAGGAGACATAATTGATGTGTTTAAAATTATGAAGCAAATTACTACAGTGGAAAGAGACTGTTACTTTAAAAGAAGCTCATCAAGAACACAGGGACACAGTTGGGAACTTGTACAAAGAGTTTTTATTTAAACAGAGAACAATAGACACATGGATTAAGTTACCAAGTAGTGTGGTAGACAATAGGACTTTAGGGACTTTCAAAACTCAACTTGATGATATTTAAGAGGATAGGCCTGGCAAATTTTGTTGGGTTGAATGGCCTGTTCTCGTCTAGACTATTCTAATGTTCTGGTGTTCTAATATCAAACGTGTAAATGAAAAAAATCTCACTTTACTCATGTCACATAATCCACAAGTCAAGTCATCCAGTCATCTCCTCATAACAAGAAAAACACAAGCGTTTTTTTTAGTAAAATATTCTTAAATAAATGCTCCTAGAAAATCACAGCAGTGCACACAAAGGAAATCACATGGAATCAAGCTTTTGAAATGATGACCTTCCTCTCCCTTTCATTCATTGGTCAAGAGTTCTGTCTCCAATTCAAAAGCACATTCCAGTTTGAACATGTTTCCTCTTCATGCTCACTCTGATTTTAGTGAAGCATTAGCTTAAAAACATATTAGGAGAAAGTGCATGCACTTTGCCTATTGTGAGCATGACATGAATGATGCAACACTTTTTCATGGACTTTTTTATATTTCTTGCTGTGGTTTAGTGTTCATCTCCATAGACAGCTAAATGCCTGCCTGATTCTGTGTCTGTTCTCGGTGCATTTTGATTTCCAGACTCATAACAAACCTGTGAATGTTAGATTTATTGTGAGGACGTGCATGAGCATATACTGTGATGTCCTGGAATCATCTCCCAGATTGGTTCCTGCTTTGTGATCATAATGAAGCAGAGATAAACTTCAGCTGTCACAAGTGGGCTCAGAAGAAGAATGGATAAGTGGACAAATACAAGTAGAACTAAACACCTAACATTTTCAGTTTTTTATTTTATTCTTTGTGGAAGCAAAAGTAAACACTAGTTTCCAGCTGTTGATTTGGTTTCTTGTGTTTTGGGTGGGAAGCTGAGCAGGGTTACATAACATGAGTTGGAACTGTAAAACACATTGTCAATATCGCCCAACTCTTAACCTTGCAAATTCAAATTCAGTGTTGCTTTTTAGGGAAGTGCTGAGTAGAAGACAGGAAATAGCCCTGGACAGGACTCCAGGTCCAGTACCATGCATAACCCTTAAGCAAGACCAATTTGTTGAATGTACAGTAAAAGAAAATGCCGGAATACCTACAGAAAATCTCAGCTAGAAGTAGATGGAATGTTTAAACTCCATACAGGTAAGGACATACTATAACATTGGATCCAATCACTTGACACTATCTATGAAGCAATGGCCCTAACCATAGCCCCACCACACCATCCCCAATAAAATATACAGTCAAAAAGTTTCAAACACTAAGCCAAGGATACAAAGTATATTCAGATCAGGTGCTTCAGCACAGGTGTGGGTCTTGAATGAAGCTCCCTCAGTGCAGTGTAAGGAAGCTTTAGTTACGCATTACCACATACAATCATAAATAACATAGAAAAGAAGACTTTTGAGAGCAAATTTGGAAGCAGCCTCAGAGTAAGAGAAGACATCTCAACTTACTGAAACCGAGGAACAGGACAGCATTTTGATGGAACTCACAGACATAAGAACTTTGTGAGAATAGAGCCACGGTGATCAGAAGCACTTCCTCCTGGTCTCTAACATCTATACTTTAGATCATTGTGCAAGATTGGTGACTCTGAATCTGACTGCAAATTAAGTGGCCACACATTGCATGTTGGGTTGTGCAGAACTGTGTGTGTTTTGTATGTAATCGTCTTGCTTTTGCTGATTATGCAGTTTGTTTTTTATAGTAATTAGTTATAACCACCAATGCTGTATTTATATTATGGTTTTACATTTATTGTCCTTGTTTTATTCATGGCCCCTTGCTGATATTGTACTACTATAACAAGTCTGGATGAGACAATTAGATTTTCTTTATACTTTGTACTGTGCATGTGAAATTATGAGGAGTCTCCAAAGCACAATACGATTAAAATAACTCATTACACTTAGAAAAGCACATTTGTAAAGAGCAATGGTAGTGGAGAAATGAGATCTGGTCAGAAGAATCATTACTCAGCTTGCTTTATACTAACAGTCAAGTGCACACGCGGTACACAATAAAAGAACCAAATAATATTTCTAGGTAGTTTCAATAGTGAAGAGCTGTTATGGTTCATCAATCACAGCTGATTCAGCTAAATGACTTTTACAGCATACAGGTTTTGGTATATTTGTGTCAGGTGCAATTTAATGTAAGGTATTACATATAGGAAGTAGAAACGTAAGATTTAAATACACAATGGGGCGAGGGATGGGGGACTGAAACTTAAAAGGAGTCATAGAGGACCTGACACTATCTATATAAAGACAGTGTATGGGAGTGATCAAGAATTGCTAAAGGGATGTTAGGTTATATAGCACAATGTTGAATACAAGTCAAAGGAGGTCATGCTTAAGTTACATAGCACAGTCTAGTGAGGTCTCATCTGGAGTACTGTGTTCTGGTTTGGAATCCATATTAGAAAAAAAGACATAGCAGTGCTAAAGAAAATTCTGAGAAGAGCAATAAGGCTGACTCTGGGACTAAGAGATAAGAGTTAAGAGGAGTGATTGAAAGAGATGAACCCTTTTAGTTTAAGCAAATGGAGATTAAGGAGTGAAATGACTGAAATATTAAAAGTATTATTAAGGTTTTTACTTAAAATACATTCTGGAACAAGAACATGGGGAACTTGACTGGAAACTTGTTAAGGGTAGATTTCAAGAAATTCAAGAAATGTTTTCTTCATGTAAAAATCAGAATAAATTACAAGTAGAGTAGTGGAGAGTAGGACTTTATTTTGAACAATCTAGGTAAATGGGCTGAATGGCCTGTTCTCGTCACAATTGTTCTAATGTTCTAATTGTGTGAAGTGCTTTTTCATATTAGTGAAATACAGGGTCAGTTCCTATCTCTGGCTAATGATGCAGATTGATTCATCAAAGTTTTCAGGATTTCAGGGGTGTGTAACACAATGACAAGGCCTCAACCCCCAGATCATATGTGGTTATGTAGCAGTTTTTAGTGTATGAGGCCAAAGTTGCTCTTATCAGTCAACAGGTCTAATTTTAAATAGCATTTCGGAAGATTCTGGACGTTATTTTCCATCTTTGTGTTAATCGACTTCTCTTGTTCTTCTCTCTATGCAGATTTTATGTCACAGCTCATGTGGTTGCTATTCGTACTGCCAAGTAACATCATATTAGTGTTTTCACATTTTGTCTACTACTTTTATATATTGATAATTGTGACACAACACAATCGAGCACCTCAACAACAACATGCACAAGGCTGAAGCCAACCGTGTAGAAGATGCCAGCCCATTCAAATAGGGACAATTTAGAGGTGGGAACTTGGAACAGATCAGCCGCATGGTGGGCACTTTACCTAGTAGGAAATTAGTGTTCATTGATTTTATGTTTTTTACGTGTGGTACACGTCATCTTTTTTCTTATCCTTCCCTTGTATATATGCAGGAACACCACACCCAATGTTAATAAGCATTCCTGAATCCCAAGAGAACTGCCTGGAGGTGTTTTCTAGTGGTATACCAGTGGTGCCAGGAAAACATTGTGGAATTCTTGAGTGCATTCGGCATACATAATTTGAAAAGTGCACATTTTAGATGCATGAAGCAAACCAGTAGAAAAAAAACCATTTGTAAATATTACACATTTAATTTAAATGCAATATTTACTCACACTGCAAAAATTATAGAAATTATCATTTTCAACATTGAAGAATTTCTCAGTCTCTTTTGACATAGTAAATGTTCATGCCAAGCATTTTACAATATTCTAACAAAGTGCTTGCTAGTTTAAGCAAAAACAAGCCAAGCATTGTTGATAGAGAAATTAAGTTACTGCATAGCTTATATTATAGAATAATGAGAAACTTTCTAGTTTACCATAAACCCCTTAGTCAATATGCAGTCTGTTGTGTGAATCTGCAGGCAACACCAACTCGGCGGTCCGCCTGTAGCAGTCATCATGTCAAACCATTAATTACAGTCTCAGCAGTCATTGCTGAGACCTGTTCCACTCTGCTGCACTGCTCGCGACTAATTTTCTTTTTACCTCATTCATTTTTTGTAAACACCTGCTGCTCAGACCTGAATGATATCAAGTTATGACAGGAAAGTAAGTGCCGTGGATGCGGCTCACATGGTCATGTGGTAATGCTGAATGGATGGTTCTGTTTCTGCTGAATTAGACATCATATTTATAACAAGTGCAATGCTTCTTCATTTTTATTTGTTTTGTCACTGGCTTATACTTTTCACCTTTCCAAGTGTGAAAGTACAGCTGAGAAAGCTTTTTGGGATCATAGCTTAGAATATCTATAATTCCCTTTATGGATTTTATTCTTGTATTTGTAATTTAAGTTTTGACTTAGGGGAGTTGTGGACCACTTACACTTTGACAGGCAATTTATGGTAGTAGAAATAAAGCAGGTTAACAAGAGTCCTATAATAACTTCAGTTAAGTGCAACATCAGTTTCAGTTCTATTCGCTTTCTGCTCTTTATGCTCAGAACCCTTCTTTCTATGTCAACACTACTGTTATATGGGTCAAGCCAAAAATTATCTCTATATATATAAAATACAATGTCTGTCTGTCCGCTTTTCATGAGAGAACTACTTAACTGTTTTCTATTTTCTGAGGCTACAGGTCCGCCACGCCCTCGACCCTCTGCAGTTCGCATACCAGGAGAAGGTGGGAGCGGAGGATGCCATCATCTATATGCTACACCGATCCCTCTCCCACTTGGACAGAGGCAGTGGTGCTGTAAGAATTATGTTTCTGGACTTCTCTGGTGCCTTCAACACCATCCAACCTCTGCTCCTTAAGGACAAGCTAACAGAGATGGGAGTAGATTCATACCAGGTAGCATGGATTGTGGACTATCTTACAGACAGACCTCAGAATGTGCATCTTGGGAACTGCAGGTCTGACATTGTGGTCAGGAATACAGGAGCGCTGCAGGGGACTGTACTTTCTCCGGTCCTGTTCAGCCTATATACATCGGACTTCCAATACAACTCGGAGTCCTGCCACGTGCAAAAGTTTGCTGATGACACTGCTATCGTGGGCTGCATCAGGAGTGGGCAGGAGGAGAAGTATAGGAACCTAATCAAGGACTTTGTTAATTGGTGCAACTCAAACCACTTACACCTGAACACCAGCAAAACCAAGGAGCTGGTGGTGGATTTTAGGAGGCCCAGGCCCCTTATGGACCCCATGATCATCAGAGGTGACTGTGTGCAGAGTGTGCAGACCTATAAATACCTGGTAGTGCAGCTGGTTGATAAATTGGACTTTGTCTGCCTATACTGATGCTCTGTGTAAGAAAGGATAGAGCTGAATATACTTCCTTAGAAGGCTGGCGTCCTTCAACATCTGTAATAAGATGCTCCAGATGTTCTATTAGACGGTTGTGGTGAGCGTCCTCTTCTACGCGGTGGTGTGCTGGGGAGGCTCACGCCTGGACAAACTGGTGAGGAAGGCAGGCTCTATTGTAGAGTCAGAGCTGGACAGTTTGACATCTGTGGCAGAGTGACGGGTGCTGAGCAGGCTCCTGTCAATAATGGAGAATCCACTGCATCCACTGAAAAGTGTCATCTCCAGACAGAGGAGCAGCTTCAGCGACAGACTGCTGTCACTGTCCAGCTCCACTGACAGACTGAGGAGATCATTCCTCCCCCACACTATGCGACTCTTCAATTCCTCCCGGGGGGGGGTAAACATTAACATTATACAAGGTTATTGTCTGTCTGTTATACCTTCATTTTTATCACTCTTTAATTTAATATTGTTCTTTATCAGTATGCTGCTGCTGGAGTATGTGAATTTCCCCTTGGGATTAATAAAGTATCTATCTATCTATCTATCTATCTATCTATCTATCTATCTATCTAT
>JANRMT010062819.1:69598329-69626097 GCA_026402145.1 Polypterus bichir lapradei
ATAGATAGATAGATAGATAGATAGATAGATAGATAGATAGATAGATAGATAGATAGATCATTATTTGCCCCCAGGGGGATATTTAGCTTTTTACAGAAACTCATTATATAGATAGATACATAAATGGGTGGATAAATAAGTAAATAAATTAATATACACACACATTTTGGTCTGAACACACACTGGAGTTACTATAAAGTAAGAAAAAAATCAAACGAAAGAAAACATCTGATTTGGCTGACCCAGTCCCATTGAGGCATTATACTAAAGACATATTGCTGTTGGTATAAAAGAGCCCGAATAGTGTTTCTTGACACACTCCTGCTGAATAATTTGTTGGCTGAATTGATTATGTATAGGTGTAGGTATATGTACTTGTATATATAGTATATTCTGTATGTATATGTATACTACTGAAATACACAGACCTACAGTCCTACAAAAAGTCATACAAAAGGCTAGGTCTAAACAATAGTCACTCTTCGCTTGTTGTTTACAAACATAAGAACTTACACTTGATTTATGAATTCTGAACAAGTATGTACCATGTCCTAGGTGATTTTCAATAGATGGGCATGAAGGGACCTTGCTTTAATCACAATAATCTTTTCTGCTCATCAGCAAAGTGCCCACCAGGTTGCCATTACCTAATTTCTTTTAAATTTGTGGTCAGAAGCTTTCAATTAAGATCAAGGTCAAGGTTCTAGCCTAGATTAGTTTGTGAGTAATCATGTGCCAGATGGACAGGCATGCCCATTTTATATGCATATAGCTGTATATGCATATTTATACAGTAGGTATGCTTGCAAAAAGATAATTTACTTGATCACAGCAAATAAATTATTAAGTCTTTGTGATATTACTAGAAGTGTTTGCCACCTGTTCCCTGTTCACATCTTAGTTCCCACCCATAGTGTCCATTTAAAGGTGTTCTGTAAAAGCAGTAAAAAAATCCCTCAGATGTTTTCTTTTTGGTAATGTTTGCATTGTTGTTTCTACTACATTATCACAGAATAAATATGTGCACAGTGCAAAACAAAAAAAAAATTCCAACAATGGAATTTTCTCAAGTGATGGCATGCTGTTCATATAAACTGATCTACATTAGTACTAATGTCTGCACGTTTACCCAGAATGTCTCAGAAGCATTTTGCCCGATGCCTGTGACAATGCTCTGGAATGACAATTAAAACAATTACACAGACCTTTGCTCAGGCATGAATTGTTACCTGTTTTCACATTTTTCCGATAGCCATTTGGGTATTTTCATTGAGGTTCTCTGTGCTTAGCTACCTGATTGGATACAGCGAAAAGAAAGAAAAAAAAAAAGAAAAAAAAAGCATGTGAGGGAGAGGAGCCTCAGGCCCTGTTCCAATTACAAGCCCCTGTACTGTGTGAAGTTGCTCAGCTGACAAGCCTCAACAAGATAGAGACCTTCAGATGAACCAGTTTACAAACTTACAGGATCACATGATTTTTGGGACAGCTGCTGATCCTCACTTTAAAATCTAAACATCAATTCTTTCAGCAACACTTGCTTTTTCGTACCTTTTAAAAACTCTACATTGGAACACATACAGCATTTACTTAACAGGTGGTAAAATATTGTTTTGAAAGTCTAATTCAGTTCCCTCTGTTTAGACTGCTCGATTCAAATAATTTGTTGCCTGAGTCTACAATAGAGCTATATCTGCAAAATCCAGTTTTAATTTTCTAATATTAGTTTTACTGGTACCTCCTTGCATGCTACAAAAATGGTACATTGGCCATGTAACTTCATCCTTGTCCACTGCCTTTAACATATCTGACAAAAAATTAATTAACACCTTTAAAAGCATCATAGCTGAGGTCGGTACACCTGGTAGTGACCTAATGTAGGTCACAGTGACTGAATGAGCCCAAGTTGAGATTTTAGACCCTCCCACCTGAAACGTGTTGCACTTACAATGCTGAGGGTGCTATGATGTTTAATTGTCTTTATCATCTCTAGACAAGCTCCTCAGAAGCAGTCATCCCAAACTATTGCTAAAATAAACTTGCATCACATTTCCTTGTTAATCGGGAAAGTAAAATTTTGCTCTGATTGACAATTCTTAATATAAACACATTCATATACAGTATACTGTATAATAAAGACAATCCAGCTATTGCAATGCAAAGAAGTGCAGCACTTCTGACTTATTCAATATAAAACACAATATAACATAAAGAAAAAAATAACAAAAGACAATACACACAGGCAAAAATACTGTGGCTTTTTAAGAAGCTCCAATGTTTTCTATAAAAAACATTTAATAAATTTTAGCCTAAGTCTTCCAAAAATCCAGCCTCTTCAGTGTTTTTGTAAGGTGGTCTGGAGTAGTAAGGTTCCTTATTTTGTTTTGCTTTTCTAAGCATCATAGAGCAGACTGTCACCTCACCATTACTAATTCCAGTCATTGTGTACTGATGCCATATCCAGATGGAAAAAAAACAGGACTTGTTCTGAAAAGGACAATTAAAAGTTCAGGCCAGAAGATGAAGGTCTAAGAGTGAAGAAAGGGTCGGAACAAAGAGAGCAGTGATTGTAATGTCACAGCCAAAACGAGTTCCAAAAATGAAAGTCAAAAAGTACAAAACAAAGTGGAAAGTGCCAAAAGTGGAAATATTTGTGGGTAATGTTGAGCTTTTTTTTAAATTATTGTATTGCTAGGGTGTAAGCAATACTGTGCCACCTTGTTTTATTGTGGCAGTAATATAATGTCACACACTTCAAAATATTGATCACATGACTGGCGGTAGCTATGGTAACAACAAACAATATGGCGATGACTGAGTTCAAGAAAACACGAAATGACACTGCTGGTAAATATTCCATCAAAATGCAAAATAACAAATAAAGTGGCAAATTTGTGATAAAAAATTAACCAGAGGATTGCAAGTGGGGGGTTACATCGACATTCCCTCATTTAGTGTGTCTAAGGTGGTCCCCTGTGTCTTATCACAGGACACATTTTCTACATCTTTGCAGCATTTACAGCTTCAAAGAATGTCTTGAAATGAGGGATTCACCTCTCACACTGTAGCCATTGACATTTCTGAGAAGGTGAAGTTCTTTGTGATCCATCAGTCCATAAACACATTCATTTCTCTACCAAGAAGAACCAGCATTTTTATTATACAAAAAAGAGTCTTTACTGTTGTGCCATTTCCAGAGGTGAAGAAGAAGTCCTGTCTTTTGCTTTGGAGATGACACATGGCTTACCAGGTAACAAGTTCAGGCTTTAATTTATGTTATTGTCCTTTTGGAATTAATTTCATTCTCCACTTGAATGCATAGCACCCAGTATCAACTTTGCTGTAATCCCTCACATATATATTAAAATTTGAGTAAACTAGCATTGAGTAAGCTAGAATGCTAATTTGTAAATATCTTGCTCACTTTAGAATGCTGGACTTCAAATTGCTTTAAAATTGCCTTAAAATCTGTTCCAGATTGATGACCAAAAACAATTGCCTCTCTGAGATCATTGCAGATGCCTTTTGCCCTTGGCACAGTGTAACTGCCAAAATAATCATCTGAACAGTTTCATGAGGTGTAAGCGCTTCTTAATCGTCGATTGATTGACTAACTGCACAATACTCTAATCACCTGCCAAACTGATATGGACGCAAGAAGTGTGTTCATACTTTTTCACATGTGGTTTTTGTATGTTGGTTTATGTTGTGTTGAATATATATAATAAAATAACAAAACATTCTCAAACCCACTTAATGCAATTCAGGGCCAAGAATGAGAGAGACTATACTGGAAGAACCGAGAACAAGGCGAATAACAACCCTAGGCAGGGTACCAGCCAATCAAAAGACCCAGTAACACACAGGAGCAAATTCAGAGTTGGCAATTCACCTAATCTGGACATCTGTCAGAATGAGAAGTAACAGCAAAATACCTAAAGGCAAACTCATGGACACCTGAGCAGAACATGCAGACCTGACAAGGACAAAGATGGTGCATAAAATCTGAAGCCAAGATCCTGGATCTTGAGGCAGCAAATCAAATTTTATTTGTAACATACAAATAATACTTACAATATAATATGTAGTGAAGTACTTAGTTGCTAAATTCCAAGACTGTGCATTAAATAGAATATTACAAGACAATAGACAACAATGGACTTTATAAATATCTAAAAAAGCATAATTTTAAATGACAGCAACAGTATGCATTATGTTAAAACTACAAAATATGTAATAAATAAGTAAATAATAAATATAAAATAAATCTAAGAGAATTAACAATAGAGCACTTTGTAACTTTTTGCACTGTCCTTGTTTAGGACGTGGATGGACTTTGGAAAGAAGCTCTTCCAGGCTCTTGTTCAGAAAGCGGACGCCACTTGGTTGTTTCACAATAATTAAGATTTCACATTTCTGTTATCATTTTAGCCCTAAAATATTGACTTAACATCAGGGTTCTATTTTATTGACCTTAAGGTTAGTGTTTGGGTGAGGGGAAGGCCATCTCAAGTGGCGTCCGCTTTCTGAACAAGACCCACTCTTCCTCAGTCTCTCGGAGCTTGTCTTCAGGCAGCAGTAGCATTTCCTGATTGCATTGTTAAGATGGCTGGTGCTTTTGATCATTTTCTTTGCCCTGGTTTGACATCACTTGGCATAGATGTCTTGGAAGTTAGAGCGTGCACTCCCAGCCATGCATTCAGCTGATTGTGACACTGTCGACAGAGCTTTACAGCTGTGCTGTGTGCTGTTTCTAAACCAAACAGTAATACTGTACTTCCTGTAAGGATACCTTTAATGGTGGATATGTACTGTAGAAGTTCTTTAGTAACTGGGAGGGCAGCCAAAAATGTCTGAGGAGTCTGAGCTAGTAAAGATGTTGTTGTTCCTTCTTCACTAAGGTGTCAATGTGCTTGGACCAGGTCAATTACTCTGTGATGCGGACACCGAGCTAACTAAAATTGTCCAACCTTTCCGCCGGAGTGCTGTTAATACTGAGAGGATGGCAGTGTCTCTGCCGAATTCTCTTTCAAAGTCCACAATCAGCTCCTTTGTCTTGCTAACATTAAGGAGAAGACTCTTTTCCTAACACCTGTGTGACAGACTCTCAACTTTATCCAGGTAAGCCTGCTCATTTTTGTTAGTGATCAGGCCCGCCACAGTTGTGTCGTCAGCAAACTTGGCGATAAAGTCAGAGTCATGTGCAGCCTTGCAGCATTAACCACTGTGCCAACAGGAATAAATAATAGTAAAATAAAATCTGTTACTGTATGTGCTGTTTTTCTCCTGAGGTTATATGCACTATGTCATTTCTAACTGGTTGTTATTGAGGACTAGATGATTTGAAGCATTTTAAGTATGTCCTGATGCGTGGAATTGAAAAGTGTGTACCTGATTTTTCACAGTTGTCCATCAATTGTAATGGCACACTCAATATAGGGAAGACCAAATGCCTCGATGGATGCCAAGAAGAGAAATAAGGCGAGAGGGTTTAATGAATTTAAGTCTGAACATTTACTACAATTAATAATACTAGAGTGCTGTATTATGTTAGCCATTATGAATGTAGTGAGAAATCAAGCAAAATGACACCTTTTATTGGCTAACTAAAAAGATTACAATATGCAAGCTCTCAAGGCAACTCAGATCCCTTCTTCAGGAAAGATGTATGAGTTGCTTTGAAAGCTTGCACATTGTAATCTTTTAGTTAGCCAATAAAAGATGTCATTTTGCTTGACTTTTCACTACTATAATTAATAATAAAGCAATATAAGAGAGCAGTATGAAGAGTGTCACCAGCAGCTCCTAGTAGAGTACACTATGCTGAAAGCATGAGTTGATTTAAATGCTGAGGTCAATATTTTACTATCTTTACATAGATATTGGTAATTAGCATGAAAATAAGTGTATAATTGTTCAATCCGAGCACAAAGAAGGTTTGTAATTTGCTCATAACATGCCTGTGCAGATTTTTCAGTTTTTATGATTTGTTTTAGAGCTTAAGGCTCATTTAAAGCTCAATCAATAAGTGAAATGCAGAACAGAATCTTGGATGGAATAGCCAGAAACAACACACAGAAAGTGACTGTTGCAAATTTGCAATATACAATAAAAGTTTAGAGTGATGCCAAAAAGAAATTTAAAGACAAAGGATACTTTAAAACATATTCAGATCAAATATGGGCTAAAAGTGCTTAACAATACATTTTTTTCAATTACATTTATGTTTATAAATTAATTCAAAGCTGTGGTGTTTAGCAAACAGCAATGTTGTTGCCATGTGTCATTTTGTAGCAAAGGCTCCTATGATGTCTTTAGCTCATTCAGTGGAAACACAATCACTTTTGTGTGGTCGCCCAACTCCAGTTCTGTGTATAAAACATCCAGACATTTGAGGAGTCTCAATGAGAATAAAGGGATGTTTCTTCATTCTTCTGTCAATATTAATATGTTATCATTTTGATCAGTGCCAACCACAAATCTTTATTTTGAACTAAACAGCTCAGTTCAAAGTTTTAAAAACATCTGTAGATAAGCAGCTCTGTGAGGTTTCTTAGTGAAAGAGAAGAAAATTCCTACAAATATGCTGTCTCATCATTTGACCCTTTTGTTCTCTCTGTCAATTTAATTGATGATCTGATGCCAGCAACAATTTATTTTTGTTAACTTTTATTGTTGTTGAATGTTATATAACTGTGTAATAACTCTGATAGCACTGATAAAAATGTCTACGAAGGTTTAATGGATTTTTTATTCTTTATATTAACTTCTGTGTTGATGCAGTCGTACCCACAAAAACAGTGTGTTGCTTTGAAAACAACAAGCCATGGATTACTAAGGAGGTAAAAGGTCACCTGAATGAGAAAAAGAGAGCATTCAAATTTGGTAACAAGCCCTGAAGGATGTACAGCGTGTGGTAAGGAAAAAGCTGAGTGAAGGAAAGGAAGCTTACAAAGCTAAAATGGAAAACAAACTCACTCAGAATAACATGAAGGAGGTCTGGAATGGACTGGGCGTAATTATAGGACTCGAACAATCTAGGGCACAGATGCTAGAAGGAAATGTGGACAAAGCTAACACTCTGAACCAATTTTAAATAGGTTTTCCCTCCCACTGCCACCTTCTTCCAATGAACAGACTCCTCACACCAATCCTACCACATCAGTTGTAATGGCCAGTGACAAGTCCACCTCTGACCATCAGTGTGGACTGTCCGTAACTGAAGACCAAGTAAGGAGACAACTGAGAAAGCTAAACACAGAAAAAGCTTTGGGACTAGATGGAGTCAGTCCTCGAGTTCGTAAGGCCTGTGCTGAACAGCTTTGTGGTGTCCTCTGTCACCTGTTCAGTCTGTCCCTAAGGCTTCAGAAAGTGCCACTGTTGTGATAAACATCCCACATTGTTCCTTTTGCAAAGAAGCCAGGTGCCTCTTTGTCTAATGACTACTGCCCAGTGGCACATCATGAGGACATTTGAGATTATATGTGTCCTCTTGTGGTAGACCACCGGGACCCACTGCAATTTGCTTGTGGGAAAACAATTGTTGTAGAAGATGCAATTATCTGTCTGCTCCACAAGGCTTACTCTCACCTGGACAAAGCTGGTAGCACTGAGAGGATTCTGTTTTTTGATTTCTCCAGCACCTTCAATACTATCCCGCCATCCCTGTTAAATGGTAAGGTCAGACATATGCAAGTGGATGAGCCTGTGGTGTCCTTCATAATGGACTATCTGTTGGGCAGACTGTAGTTTGCGAGGCTCGAGGACTTTTTTTTCTGATACGAATGTGAGCAACACTGGAGCACCACAAGGAACAGCCCTGTCTCCTTTTCTCTTTGATCTGTACACATCAGACTATTAATATAACATCAGGTCATGTCACTTGCAGAAATTCTCAGATGATTCTGCACTTATGGGGTGTATTGATAAATGGGGTGAGACAGAGTATAGGAGTCAGGTGGAAAGCTTTGTTTCTTGGTGCAAAGAGAACTATATGCATCTTAACAGAAGCAAAACCAAGGAACTGGTTATTGACTTTCACTGCACTAAAGAGCCTCCATGTCCAGTCACTATATCAGGAGTGGATATAGAGGTGATCCACTTCTACATGTACTTGGGGTCCACACTAATTGCAGGTTGGACTGGACTGGTCTCAGAACACAGAGGAACTATATAAGAAAAGGTAGAGAAGGCTCTTCTTTCTTAGGAGACTGCATTTCATTAATGTGGGAAGTGACATTCTTTATATCTTCTACAACGCTGTGATGGCCAATGCAGTTTTACAAGTATATGCTGTGGTGTGCTGAGCTGGTATAATCACTTCAGGGGAGGCCCACCAAATCATCAAGGAAAATTAAAGATCAGACTCGGTTATAGGACAAACTCTGGACCCCCTGGATATAGCAGGGAAGGAGAGAATTAAAACAAAACTGAGCATCTTTGTGAACAATGCTACACATCCTCCCTCTGACACACTAACACTGAGGACTTTCAACCAACAAACTATTCAGCAGAAGTACAGTATTTCAAGAGAAACTACTCAGGGTCCTCAACAGGAATACCTTTGCATTATGCCTCACTGTGACTGTGACAGCTAAGTCAATCTAACATTTTTACTTCCTACATGTAATAGTATACATTTTCTTACATTCATTGTTATCTTCCACAAATCAGCCATAACATGTATGCTGTCCAAATCTCTCTGTAACAGTTTACAATACAATACAATATATTTTTGAATATCCCAAAATCACACAAGAAGTGCCGCAATGGGCTTTAGCAGGCCCTGTCTCTTGACAGCCCCCCAGCCTTGATTCTTTAAGAAGACAAGGAAAAACTTCCAAAAAAAAACTTGTAGGGAAAGAATGGAAGAAACCTTGGGAAAGGAAGTTCAAAGACAGACCCCTTTCCAGGTAGGTAGGGCATGCAGTGGGTGTCAAAGACAAGGGGATCAATAAAATATAATACACAGAACATCCATCCATTTTCCAACCCGCTGAAGCCAAACACAGGGTCACGGGGGTCTGCTGGAGCCAATTCAAGCCAACACAGGGCAGGAACCAATCCCGGGCAGGGTGCCAACCCACCGCAGGACACACACAAACACACCCACGCACTAGGGCCAATTTGGAATCACCAATCCACATGTCTTTGGACTGTGGGAGGAAACCAGAGCGCCCGGAGGAAACCCACGCAGACATGGGGAGAACATGCAAACTCCACACAGGGAGGACCCAGGAAGCAAACCCGGGTCTCCTAACTGCGAGGCAGCAGCACTACCACTGTGCCACCATGCCACCCATACACAGAACAAAACACAAGTAATCCTCAATACAGTATAATAGTAAAATAAAAATATTACAAATACAGAGCAGAATTTAACAGTAGATGATATCGCATAATATGATTTGGATTTGTTTAGAGTCCTGGAGACCTCAGCCATCAAGCTGCCTCCCTCAATTGGCCATTCCACATCTGGGATAGTGCTGGGCCAGCCAATCCGATGAAAGGACCCCTCTACCCGATGATTCCTGTGATACTCCATCAGAGACTTTAGATGACTTTACCTTAGGCACACTAAACAACTTGGCAGGTGGGCAGTGGCACCAAGTGCCACATTTGAGTACTGCGAAGAGAAACAGAATAGGTGAGGGTTAGTAATGAATTATAACTATCATATTACTTATGTTTTAGTACTAATGACCAACAACAGAGATGCAGTCTGTACAGTTAATCAGCAGCTCTAGTCAGGATATGCTAAACTGAAGTAGTGAGTCTTCAGCTGGGATTTAAAAGCTGAGACTGAAGGAGCATCTCTTATAGTAGCAGGCAGACCATTCCACAGTTTAGGGGCCCTGTAACTAAAAGCTCGACCTCCCGCTGTTATTTTATTAATCCTTGGAATCATAAGCAGACCAGCATCTTGAGATCTTAGCCAATTCTTAACTAGCAGCCCATTTACTTAGCTTGGTATCATCTAAATACTTAACCAGCTTATTGATTATATTCTTGTCCAGATCATGTGTATGTATAATGCAAAGAGTGGCAGCCCCAAAATTGATCTTTGGGAGACACCACTTTTTAACATCACCTAATTCTGAAAAAGTTCTCTTCACCCACCTTTTGCTTTTTGTGTTTGAGTCAACTTTGTATCCACCTATAGATTGTACCTGAATTCCTACTTGAATTTGATCACTAACAGCTTCATGAATCACCTTTTCAAATATCTTCTGAAAATGAAGATAACTAATATCTTATGTGCCTCCCTTATCATATTCTTTTGTTGCTTCCTCATAGAATTCCAGCTTATTAGTGAAAGATGTCCTTCCTTGTCTGAACCCACGTTGACTATTTGCTAATTCTGTTCTAGACAAGTGTTACTTGATTTTGTTCTTAATAATTGCTTCCAAATAATTTTATATTGATGCACTTTAAGCTTACTGATTTCTTATTTCTTAGATATACCAGATTACCCATTTTATGTAAAAGGATAATATTTTCTATTCTCCAGTGAGCAGAGATTCTCAAAAAATATCTGCCAAGGGTTCATAAATGTATTCATCTACTTTCTTAAGCATTCAAGGATAAATGTTTTCTTCTCCTAGTGATTTGTTAGATTTCAGTCTATTTAATCCAGGTAGCACTTCTCCCTCTACAATTTCCAAGTAATTAAGTACCTCTTTAGTAGTTCCTGGTGCCTACGGCAATTCAATAAACATTCAATAATAACATTTTCTATAGGTGTATTTATCGGATTAAATTAATAATTTTGACAGCATTCTCACAGTTTGCAGAGTGGGATGGTGGTGTTATAGTTTAAAGGCTTAAAGGAATAATGAAGTACCCATGGACTTACCTGCAACATCCAATGTGCTATCCGTTGATTTTCTTGTCCTTCAATATTTATTTCTTTATTTATCTTACATTAGACCATCATATGTCACACTTGCACCAGCAGCTTGCTTGTGTTAGAGAACAGCCAATGTTTCCCTATCCAGAATTCTTTTTGTTGATACTGATTTACTGCATGACTATATTCTGAGATATGAAGACAATTTTATGTTTCAGCTATTTTTATGCCCGTTTAAGCTGTTCGATATTTTCTTTTGGAATTGTATTATCCTAGTGTTTTTTTTTGAAGAGAGCTATTATACCATCAGTGACAAGTATAATCCCACCCACATAATTCTTTGCTCTCAGGCTAAAAAGAGATTTCATGGCAGTTCTTTCAGTATCAATGGGATAGTAAAGTGCAGGATATGACGCTACCTGTTCCAATCCTGCATTAGAACCTGTCGGCCATTGTGAAACTGACATCAGTCTTTTCAAAGTATGCACAGGCTAAATAATTTTGCTTATTCAGTTTTCCATGAAATCGAAGGCCCATAAAAACTGCAGTTGATGGGAATCTATTGGATGTTTGTTTTAACTGTTGTGTCCTTCTTGTGACACGGAAGACAAACAAATGTATAGTGCTGTTATAACCTGTCTCCACTTCTATTTCAGGTTTGTATTTAGCATTGTGGCAGCCTGATCAGTGTTATTTCCTGCCTTATGCCTAGTGATACAAGGTTAGGCACTGGCTCCTTGTGATCCTGTGCTGGTTATTCAGGTGAGGAAAAATATTTGCAGTTTATTTAATTTCTGCAGTGCTTTATGGTAAAAATGAAGAGTCCCTTTTTCATACTCCAATATAAATAAAGGTCTGAAGATACTATACTAAGACTGATACTGCACTACATAAATGAAATGAAATTGTTAATGTAATAAATCACCGAAAGTGATTCTATGTGGGAAACAATGGGTTACATGTTGTAGAGTGGACCGTGAAAACAGCACATTGGAATGGAGCAGTAATCAGTAGGAACATGTTTCACACTGAAGTGGTTCCGTCAGGGTTGCATTAAAGGGACAAACTTCTACTCTCTCCTCAGACCCAACTTGGACAATGGGTCTGTGCTCTCCTTGCTGCTCCACTTTACCTACTTTACAATATATTCCATAGATAGAAGACTTCATGGCCAAAGACTAGAATTACATCACCATTGAAGGCCAGTGGAGTTCAGTTCCAGACCTGTTTAACATAGCTCATTCTCTGGTGGAGGCAAACACTTCAGGATTGGCTACTTTGTCATTTTTGTTGCTGTGGCCCACTTGTGGGGTCCGTAACTAATTCTATTAATCATCATTTGAAAAATATCTTCCATTTTGTGGATGCTATGCATAATAATCTTTATGAATCAACATAACCTTAGTAGAGACTGAAGTAATAAAAGAAATTAAGTCCTCAACCCAAGATATTTTCTGATACATTACTGATATTTTCATACTTTCATTAATCAGTGTAAAAAGAAGCCAATCATTTATTCCAGGAGTTCAGGTAAGCAGATTACCATTCCCTGATCTAAACATAAAGTCATAAATCCACAAAGGCTGCTCTGGGCTACTGTGATTATACTGTTTAATAAAGGGAAACGCATAAATAAACATTATGGAAAAAAATACATCAAAACTACATATATTGTGATAGCTGGTCCGAGTGATTAGGGAAATTAAAGTGAGGATAGTGTAACATGGGTGGCATGGTAGCACATTGGTTGTGCTGCTGCCTTACAGTAAGGAGACCAGGATTTGCATGTTCTCCCTGTGTCTGTGTGGGTTTCCCCCGGTGGTCTGGTTTCCTCCCCCAGTCCAAAGACATGCAAGTTAGGTGAATTGGCGATCCTAAATTAGCCTTAGTATGTGAATGGGGTGTGTGTGTAAGTGTTTTCGCCCTCCAATGGACTGGTACCCTGTCCATGGCTTGTTCCTACATTCCACACTGTGCTAGCTGGGATAGGCTCCAGCAGACCCCCACAACCTTGTACAGGACTAAGAGGGTTAGAAAATGACTGACTGACTGACAAAGTAACACACAACAGGACACAAACCCTGCAGTACTTTATTTATATCGTCACTGATAAAAGAAATGCTTTCACTGAGCAGTGTGCTCTATGTGTATGAATGGTGCTCTGGGGGTAAATACTCCGGGGGCATAGAGTAATATGAAAGCAAAGGGCAGCAGTTACAAACTCCACAAACAGATTGGTGTCAGTACAAAGGTCATGGAGAGTATATTGCTGCCTTTTCTGGATATTATACATCAGGCAGTATGGGAGCCACAAAGGATGCCGGCCCTTTAATTAGACTTCAAGACTCAAGAATGCAGGGATGTCTGGGTCTGACATGTTGAACTCTGTGGATAACACCCCAGGACCTACTTAGGGTATTTCAGAAGAGCTAGACTGTAAAGACTGAGTTGTGCAAGTGGCCATTTGAGTCATGAGTCAGAGGGTACAATGGCAGGACAGACCAGAATAGTCAGAAAGATGGGGGAAGAGACTGGGAGACATGAAGGCAGAGTTTGGGGCTTTTGGCATGGTACTTGGAGGTAAGTCACGTCACCTGGTAGACAGGACTATGAAGAAGTGAAAGAAGGCTCAGAGAGAAAGCAGAGAGCTTTTTTAGCTCATGTTGTTTGTTTTTTAGTGCGTTTTGCTAGTTATCACCTGTCCCTTTTGTTATTTTTGGGTATTAACACACTTATATTCATATATTTTGATCTCTTGAACATGATGCTTCCTACAAGAGCATCTTCTTGTACTATTTTCTTTCTCTACTATTTATTCTACAATTAGTACTAGGGTGTTGTACCGTGTTGGCTATTACGGATATAATGAGCAGTCAAGCAAAATGACACCTTTTATTGGCTAACTAAACAGATTACAATATGCAAGCTTTCGAGGCAACTCAGGCCCCTTGTTCATGTAAAACCACGTCCTTATCGGAAAACATCAGACTCCTTGGATCTGCTGAAATATCTTTGCAATAACAATTCTTGCAGATAGAAATTGATTTTAGACAGTCTAAAGATGGGGATATTAAGTATAATCAAAATAAATGAGAATCAAAACAGCAACAAGTAGCAAAGGTGACGCAAAACTCATAATCAAACTAGCAACACATCAATCAAGTGCTAAAGTAAATGCAACCCTAGCTCATCTAGTCTGCCATATTCATTGGAATCACACTTCAACTGGCAATGTGGTTGGGAAGACACACCACGGAGTGTGGTGCAAGCTCAACATGTTCATGTGATTTGGATGAAAGCTGTTGTTACAGGACAGAAATATAAAGCGCCCATTGAAAACAGCGTAAAATAATTCATGTTTTGTTTATTCTAAATGGACAAAATGTGCAAGTTATATAAACAATTTATACTTTCAAAAACACTTAAATCATGTGATTGAATGAATTTATGTGATAAAAATATACCATGTTCTGAAATGAGCCAATCACAACTTTGTGACTAGTCTGGTAGTTTTTACAAATTCGCATACAAAGCTATTTCTTTTACAACATCGGCTACCAGAAAATGTTTTAAAATTCCAAAAAAAAGGACCTACTTTGCCTCCAAATTGAGAAAAAAGTTTACCATAAAGTGTGTTCAGAAAATATTCAGACCCTTTCAATTTTCCACATTTTGTTATTTAGCCTTGTGCTAAATTAAGTTACGTTAATGTTTTCCCTCATCTAAGAACACTCAATACCCCTAGAATGACAAAGCAAAAACAGGATTTTAAAATTTTTTGCAAATGTATTAAAAATAAGAACCTGTATTATCACATTGACATAAGTATTAAGGCCCTTTGCTTTTACCCTTGAAATTTGGCTCAGGTGCATTCCATCCTATTGATTATCACTCAAAAGTTTTTACACTTTGTTTGGAGTCCACCTCTGGTACATTCAATTGATTGCACATGATTAAGAAAGACGCGCAACTGTCTACAAGGTTCTACAGGGGACAATGTGTATCAGAACAAAAATCAAGCCATGAGGTTGAAGAAATTGCCTGGATTGTGGAATGTTTCAATGTACATAAGAAAATTTCTGCTGCAAAGGTTCCCAAGAGCACAGTGGTCTCCATAATTCAAAACGAAGTAAGTCTTGAATAACCAGCCTTTTAAGATAGGTGACCAAGAACCTTTTAGTAAGTCTGGCTGAGCTTCAGAGAACTATGTGGAGATGGGAGAAACTTCTAGAACAATAACAACTATTGCAACACTCAATAATCTGGGCAGAGTAGCCTGATCCCACATGAAAGCCTACTTGGAGTTAGCAAAAAAGGCAAGTAAAGGACTCTCAGTCTATGAGAAACAAGATGATATGGACTGATGAAACCAATTCAGGCACCTCTAATCACCTGCGCAATACAGTTCAAATGGGAAGCATGATGGTGGCAACATCATGTTCTGGGGTTGTTTTTCAGCAGCAGGAATTGAGAGACTAGTCAGGGTTGAGAGAAAGCTGAACAGAACAAAGTACAGAGTACAGAGTACCGAGATATCCTTAATAAAAACCCGCTCTCAGAGTGTTCTGGACCTCAGACTGGGCCAAAGGCTCACCTTTCAACAGGAAGCCTGACTCAAAAACAACACAGGAGTGGCTTATGGAAAACTATGTGAATGGCCCTGAGTAACCCAGCCAAAACCCAGATCTGAACCCAGTTGATCATCTCTGGAGGGACAGGAAAATAGCTGTCCACTGATGGTCTCCATCCAACACAGAAGAGCTTGCCAGAATCTTACACTAGGAGGATGGCACAAAAGCCTAAATCCAGGTGTGCAAAATTATCATATCATACCTAAGAAGACTCCAGGCTGTAATTGCTGACGAAAGGGTTTTAATTAAGTACTGAGTTAAGGGTCTGAATACTTGTGATATTAGTTAGTGTGATATTTCATTTTTTTATTTTTAATAAATTTCCAGAAATTCCTAAAAACTTGTGTTTGCATTGTCATTCAGGGGTATAAAGTGTTTGATGAGGAAAAAGTAATTTCACTGATTTTAGCACAAGACTGCAGTATAACAAAATGTGTAACCCGCGAAGGGGTCTGAATACTTTCTGAAGGCACTGTATTTGCCTACAGATGTAGCCATATTAAAGCTGCTGCCATTTAGTAAATGTATTTTAAACAATCATTGGAAGCGTTGTGTTCAGGGAGCAGTGACCTAACTGTTTGTGGTGCTTGTTGAGTGAAAACATTATGCAAGTTTCAGGAACAAAAAAAGCATGTAGCATAGTTTTGAATTCTTCTTACTTTGTACTCAACTGCATGATTTTTCAGTTTCACTTGTTCAGTATCATTGGTCTCAAACATGCATTATGACTCAAGTTAATTTTTTTTAAAAAAGTGTTTTTTTCAAGGAAAATGGCAACAACAAAACATACGCAACACCACACCATTGTCTTCCACCTTCCTATTTTCTTTTATTAAAGAAATTCTAACATCAGCAATGCAGACTTTTTCCACAATTTCCAAGATCCCCTCCCCTTTACCAGGACTGTCATTTGAGAACGCTCTTGACCGGAAACATTAATGTGTTTTCCTGATAAGCGAGAACAAGTAAATCTCACTCAATTCATGGGTTGATTAACACTGGAATTTCCTTGCTACAGGCAGATAGCTACACACTAGACAATTATCTGGAAATGTACAGAGGATGTGGTTGTCCAAATTGCCATTTGCTACACCTGATGGTATTTTACCTGATTTTGGAAGGGCGATGTCATGTATTCCTGGTGCACCTTATAGGACAGGGTCCTGAAGAACGATAAGCTGCAACATAATCCCAAAACTGAATGACAACAGATAAAGAAATTCCACTAAATGCCTGAAACAACTGGCATTTTCCTCTTCACATTCAATAAAAGGGTTTCTGTATTACAAAAAGCAATAATGCTCCAAATTTGCAGGTAATCCTTAAATATAGTGTTTACTGTATAATGCTGCAATTTCAAATGATGATTGCATTTGTGTTTGCCATAAAAATAAATTAAAAGTGCACAGCATCACTCAAACCTGAAACAAATGTAAAATTAAACAACATGTAGATATTTAATGTATTAAATAATGATGGTGCCCTCTAGATAAGCAGAATGTACTGCAACAAGCATAGCTCACAACTGACTCCATAAAATGTACCCAAGTGCCCAGTGAGAAACATTTTGTTCCATCTTTTCAAGACCTCAACCAACCACAAAAGTTGATGTGTTTTAGCAGGACATTTGATTTACTGCAGTGGAGAAATGAGATCATTTAACAGAACTCTATCTACTTCTCCAGGAATACTAAGAAGCAAAAAGACGACTCCTATTATCTTTAAATGAAAAACAGCAGAAAACAAGTGCTATTCTGTAAATACGGGAATACTTATGAGTGTTAAGAAATTGCTTCAACACATGTTAAGGTTGTGAAATCTCCTACAGGTTGCAAAATTTACCAAAACAATTGTGTATTCAGAAAGAACATTTTAAAAGAGCTCAGCTTATGTGCCAATATTTATACATGAAGGAAGTGAAATTGTAATTGCCATTATCCTGTTTTCCACACGGGAATAAAATTTGGAGTAACATCTGACATTGATTAAAGTGATAACATTTCAAAAGACAAATTCAAAGGCTATTAACTATTACCACCAGATTGTTGTTATAGATATTCCATGCAATTTCTGCGAAACTTGTTTGCAGTACACTGTACTTGGCATGTGCCATTATCCTAGAATGTAATTTATAGAAAAGGATGCCTTCTCTAAACAAAATATGATTTCAAACTCTGTGTGAAAAAAAAACAACTCCTTTTTGAATATGAGCAGGGATTAGACTTATAAGAACTTTCAGCTAAAAAAATTCAATAGGAGGATTGGAAATCTGTTTCTGAGTGAGTAACATGGACACCCTCAGGAAGTCCAAGCCAACCTGTCGCTTTCAACTTCGTGTTGACAAACACTAATTAAAAGATGGAAAAAGCAAATACCTGTAGACATATAAGGTGGTATTGTAAAGGGAAAGAAAGCCAGCATTACGAAAACAGTTTCAAAATATATTTTGAATGTCTTTAGCTGACTCATGAACTCCCGTGAAAAGCAGTGACAGATTACTAGTGGGACTTACACTGTGATTAATGTATCATCCCACACTCTACAGCCTCCTTATATGTAACATCTTCCAAGCTACTCTCTGTTTTTAAACCTTTTTTCCCACCCATCCCATCAATTATAAGATTGTCTTATGGATACTTAGCCCATCCTGTACCCCATCTGATATAACCATAGAGGATTTGATGTTTTTGTATTTCTCTATACCAGGATATGATTGTTTTTCCACAGATCTCAACATGCAAGTAATTGTAAGCACATACGCTTTAATGTTTATCTTTTCTTACACTGCCTTATTTCTAACTGAAAAAACACCTGCCATCATGCAACAGTAGCATTTTGAGAAATGTGCATGAATTTAGTTTGAAACTTAATCTCAAGTTTCAAATTTCTGTTGGGCCCTTATGTCACAATCATTAAACATTTCAGCCAGTTAACTCTTTCAGTCCTCCCTAATAATAACTGATGAGTAGATCAACATTGTTAGAGCACTCCTTCTGAAACTGATCATACTTGTGGTAATAATTTTGAAAATTATAATTCAGGGTTTGTTTGCACTTGTTCTTCTTATCCACTTGAGCTTTCTCTGGGCCATAGATCCCAAAACTAAAGCTGGCATGATATGACTGAATGTTGATACTTGAGTGCACCCTTTAATGGACCAGTGTCCAATCTAAGTTGAACTTCTTCTTTATGTGTGATCCAACCAACTAAGGCATCTATTCCCTCCAGCTCTAGAAATAGCAAGTTTGGAAAAAAATAATAGATCACAAACTAGAGTAATCATCATTGTAATTCAGACTAAGCTTTTGTGTAGTTTATATGTAATGTTTTAGAAAACTGGCTTACTATACTATGTGATATTTTTCTTTTTCTGTGTTTTTACTTCCTAATTAATGTTTATGTATAGTACATGGGCTTATTGGAGTGCAGGTGAATTGCATGACAAAATGTTTTATCCCATAAATTAGGAGTGATAGGATTGCTATTTCTGGCACTGAAAAACAAGGCAGTTGTCTTTAAGTGGTGTCGACGCTCGAGGCGCTGTTGCCCCGCTAAACCCACCAGACAGATGTCCAGGACACACGTTTAAAAACACCAAAAACAATTTATTCATTTTCTCCAAATGTAGTGCACAAAGCACCGCACACTCCACAATTCTCAAATCAATAATAATCATAATAAACAATAATCAATAATCACAATCCTCCTCTTCACCCAGCAGCTCCGTCACTCTACCACCCAACTCCGGCTCCCTTTGCTGGGTTTCCCAAAGTCCTTTAATAGTCGATGACCTGGAAGTGTTCCTTCTCTGGGTCATACGTCACATCCTCCTTCCTCAAGTAGCCTGGAAGAACTGCGGGCTTCCGTCCTCATGACTCCAAAGTACTTCCGGGTTGTCGTAACAGTAGTAGTCCCCAGGTTCTTGGTGAACTCCCCCTGGAGGCATCCACGGCACCCAACAGGGCTGAGGAAACGGGCTCCACATCCCAGGATGCTTTGAGGAAATCTGGGGAATCGTTGCTGTCCAGGGTAGCTGCCACCTAGCGTCCCGGGGGATGCAGTGCTCTGAAAAGGCTGCCTTCTTCCACTCTTTTCTTTCAGGGATGTCCCGGCCGGACTGAACCTCCGGCGGTCCATCACAGTGGACATTTTCTTTCTGCAAGTCTTGGTCTTCCGCCTCCTGCAGAAATGTGAAGGATGGCTTTTGATTGCCAGGCCAATGGGTGGAATGAAAATATGAACTAAATAAGTAAGATCTGTGATGCATTATTAATTTCACTAGGGAAATAACCTTGATCATCCAGTCACGAAATTCTCATAGGAGCTGACTGATGGTCACATTTGTACCTACATAGAAATATATACAGTTAGATGCATGTGCCTATAGAGTACTTTCCTAGCTCTGCACAGGTAGCAAATGGAGGGAATGGGAGTCTTGAGACACAGCAATTAGCGAACTTTCCTTTTTCAGAATGGAGGAGGATAATCAGAAGGACAACCAGAGGGACTTCTGATGTCATTTAAGGAACAGTTGAGAAAGAGGCATTTGTTCACAAACCAGCAGTTGATTGTGATGGAATCCCACTCTCAGGAACTTCAATTTCAGGGCAAACAAGCCCTGTATTAGACCAAATTACCTTTTTGCTTTTGTTATTTATTTTGTTCCCATAAAACACAGAGCCACCATAGGCCCCAACATTTCACTTGTGTAAATACAGTAGAGCAGGTACTTTCTTCATATCACTACACCGATTTACTGTAGTGGCACATTTTAAATTCAAATCCGTAATGCTTGCCTACATAGCAGTCAGTGGGTATTCCCACTTATATATAGGGAGACACTTCTCGGGTCTTATGCTCATTCTTGATCACTTAAGTCTGCTGTCAAACAGTTTCTGGTGATGGCATCTCTGCATAGTATCAAATCTCAGGACAAAACTCTTTTCATGTGTAGGTCTTGGCTGGTGGAACGTGCTATCTGCCTCCACTTGAACTGCTGTTTAAGAAGCATTTGAAGACTCGTTTGCTTGGTGAATTTCTGTCTATTTGATGTTAGCTGATAGGTTTCTGTAACCTACAAATTGTAACTAGCCAATTTTTTTTTTGAGCACTTCACTTGTGATAATCAATTTTGTATCCTTGTGCTGTAAAAGTTGTTTCCCAAACAATCCCCCAGACTGATGTTTACTCGATTATGCTGAATTCTGCTAATCAAGCAAATGTATATGTATACCAGACGGGACCTCATTTAATGTGAAAGGAAAAAATTAATTGAAAAGCAAAATTGAATTGAAAGATTATTGCGAAAGTCTGGATGTCCTTCAGTGTTTCTCCCTCAGGCTAAAGTCATAATTGACTCTCTGCCACGGAGATTCATTTTCTTCTATCGCTAGTATAGAGATGAACACTGAGTTCCGGTGATGTTCTTTAAATTGTTCATATACTTATATGTTTATACTGGTACTGAAACATTAAACAGTGACAATGCAGTACATATACAGGGCGGTCCAGATCTAATTATACAGATCCAGATCGTCTGGATGACTTTGATTTATGCGGGGACGATTCCAGTTTGACGCAAAGACGATTCTTCATGTCGTCAGTTTGCACACTTCTCGATGGATTTTTCAGGTGATTTTCGATGTAATAAACTTAATAAGTTATAACGTAATGAAAATTGCATAATTAGATCTGGACCACCCTATGTAACAACATAGCTCAACAGACAAAAACATTTAACAATAGCATTATGCAATAGTAATAAATGATGAACAACCTGTAAAAGTAATATAATGTTAAGTGCTTAGGAGAAGTGTGAGATAGAAGACATATATATGTATGTTAAGACATAGCATCGTGGAATCATAGCTGCAATGATGGAAAGAGTAAAACAATTTTGCTGGGAGAGAAAGTAAATATTTCAATGGAAAAAAATAATTTATGTAGAAATGATTTTGACTGTGTGATCTTATTGCTACCTTAAGCAATAACCCAGTGGTATTTTCTTCCAAAATACAGTAAACTAGTGACTAACATACATATACATTATTTCTTACCTCTTAACTCTTGAGAAACAAAAATCTAATATTGTAATTAAACAATTATGTAGATTGTAGACTGTGAGAAGCCATAACTAAACTGACAGACACAATGTAAGGTAAACAAAATGTGTATTGATGAAATAAAATCTTAGGAAGCCAAAACAATCAAACTGGCTAATTTGATTAGATTTACTATCTACTCGTTACAGTCATACCACATGCACTTCAGAAGATGTCATCCACCTGAAGCTAAGCATCTACGGGCTGACCAGTACTTGGATGGGAGACCAACCAGGAAAAGCCTGGGTTGCTACTGGAAGAGGTGTTGGTGAGGCCAGCAGGTGGCACTTACCTTGTGGTCTGTGCGTGGATCCCAATGCCCCAGTGAAGTGATGGGTACACTGTGCTGTAAAAATGGCACCGTCCTTTAGATGAGACTTCAAGTCAAGTTCTGACTCCTTATGGTCATTAAATATCCCTGGGCATCCTTCTTAAAGAGTAAGATTGTATCCCGATGTCCTGGATAAATTGCCCAACATGGCTTAGTGATTCTTGCCCCCTAATCATCCCCTGTCTCTAACTGACTAACTATCTCTCACCTCTTCACCACTTAACAGCTACTTGGTGAGATACTGGTGCGAAATGGCTATTGTCGCATCATCCAGGTGGCTCCTCACTCACTATATAAAGTGTTTTGAGTAGTGAGAAAAGCACTATATAAATGTAAAGGATTACTATTATTATTTACTGTATTACTACATTATCTGTTGAAGGCAGGTAATAAAATAAATTTAAAAATATTTAATATTTCATATCTGTTGTCTTATGTATACACTTAGGACTCCTCCTGCACCTTTCTTCAATATCCTTGTTTGTCGCAACTTCTTTTTACCCTGTGCTTATTCTATTGATAGCATTCTTGTAAAAACTGCTTCTCAGGCTCTATCATTTCGAGGTGCCTTGCTCTTGTCATGTCTGCTTTTTGACTCCCACTAATTTAAGATGGGACCCCATTACCCTCTGTGAAAACATCAGTTGTGTTCTTGTAATAACTTTCTGTTCTTTGAAGATGACTCTCATGACTCTCAGTGTTCTTATTATGCCTTTCCTCATTATCCTTGTGTGTCTAAACCTATTCTTGATTTAATAAAAGTGCTCCATAACGACTTTCATAGTATTAATCCTTATTATCATTACACTTAGGCACGGGTTGACTTCTTGACTGGATATGTGCATTATAACTGTCAGTTATAGAATGAATGAAGTAATTGGGTGGAGGGGAGCACAGTGGAAGAAGGGTTTTTATACAATTTGGGCTTGGAATAAAACATCAGATATTTTGATAAAAAATGTTGTGTATAAGGGATCACATAAGGTCATCAAATTGAAATATTTCTGTAACAAATGTTTGATTTGTTTGCTATTAACAGAGCTTCCATCTTCCTCTGGAGTGCTGCTTGCATATTAACTTCATGTTGTTAATATCTGTAATGTACATCATTATTAATTTCTTTATTGTATACCTGTATTTCTTCCAGAGCATTTTGATGTCACTATGGAAAAATTGTTTTTTAATGGTGTGGCAAGCAGCCTGGGCCTCGGTAATCAGCTAGTATATATAATATATATAGTATATTTAGTGTTGCAATACTGATTACTTGCAACACTAAATTGGTTGGATTAGCTTGTTAAGCCTTGAACTTCATAGACAGGTGTGTCCAATCATGAGAAATGGTATTTAAGGTGGTCAATTGCAAGTTTTGCTTCCCTTTGACTCTCCTCTGAAGAGTGACAGCATGGGATCCTCAAAGCAACTCTCAAATGATCTGAACAAACTGTCAATTTCAACTGTAAGAAATGTAATAAGGAAATGGAAGGCCACTGGCACAGTTGCTGTTAAATGCAGGTCTGGCAGGCCAAGAAAAATACAGGAGCAGCATATGCGCAGGATTGTGAGAATGATTACAGACAACCCACAGCTCACCTCCAAAGACCTTCAAGAACATCTGGCTGTAGATGGTGTATCTGTACATCGTTCTACAATTCAGCGTAATTTCCACAAAGAACATCTGTATGGCAGGGTGATGAGAAAGAAGCCCTTTCTGCACTCACACCACAAACAGAGTTGCTTGTTGTATGCAAATGCTCATTTAGACAAGCCAGATTCATTTTGGAACAAAATGCTTTGGACTGATGAGACAAAAATTGAGTTATTTGGTCATAACAAAAAATGCTTTGCATGGCGAAAGAAGAACACCGCATTCCAAGAAAAACACCTGCTACCTGCTGTCAAATTTGGTGCAGGTTCCATCGTGCTGTGGGGCAGTGTGGCTAGTTCAGGAACTGAGGCCCTTGTTAAAGTCAAGGGTCAGCTGAATTCAACCCAATATCAACAAATTCTTCAGGATAATGTTCAAGCATTAGTCACAAAGTTCCTTCTAAACCTGTCCCAGAATTGACACAGAATTTTCCTCACTGAGGAAACACAGGAATTTTATATGCCCTGACTGCTTACCCAGTAGATGCACAGAACATTCAGGTCCCCACATATAAACAAATGGTGCTCATTGTAGTTAATAACTGTTGAAAAATAACTGCTTTGCTTTAAAGTTAGATTATAATATGATAAAATATAAAATGTAAATAAATGATTGTTAAAATAAAATATTCATATTTAATTAATGAAGGTTCTAAAACCAAAAAAATATATAATTGACAGTTAAAAATATATTTTGTGAAAAAATGTTGTGTAATGGAGTAAAATGGAAAAAATATATAAAAATCACATGAAATAATGTACTGCGGTTGGCTGGCAGCCTGCCCTGGGTTTGTTTCCTGCCTTGCACCCTGTGTTGGCTGGGATTGGCTCCAGCAGACCCCCGTGACCCTGTAGTTAGGATATAGTGGGTTGGATGATGGATGGATGGATGAAATAATATATAGCTGTTGCAATAATAATGTCCTTAGCATATTGTAAAATAGTATGTAATCTAATGTAGAAGATACTTGGTGAATACAAAACAACCTAAATAATGTACAGTACAATGTGACTTAGTGCACTTGAATGAACCTGCCTCATTCTCTGGCACTCTGAGCAATTATCCAGTTTTTAATCAGTAGCACTAAGCTAAGCTAATTTGACCTGGTTTAACACACTGCTGATATTCTTTTTCTCATTAAGAAAGACCCAGTAATTAAACAGCAACAAAAAAGTTGAAGTGCTTTAATACAATGTGGATAATGCATACATGTCTATACAAAAATACAACTTTCTTGCACAGAAAATCATTAGCACACATTATTAATGGTCCAATCAATAACATATACCGTAGAAGACTGCAAGTTAATTACATTTCAACAGGAATGCTGTAGATGTTGAGATTTCCTTCTTAATAATGCCACCAGCTATGTGTTTCCTGCTATTAATATATTATTTTAAAGATGGATCATTTCTATGAGTTACCGTTCTTTTAAAAGAGCAACCAGATGCTCAGATTTATGTGTTTATCAGCACACATCCCAGAACAGTTCCTCATTGTTCATTTTGTCAAATAATGCTATGTTTTGCACTATATGAGCTATTTTTAATGATTTTCTAAAATAACTTTATATTTATTACAAAAAATGATCCTGATTTTTTCAGTTCCACATTTATGGATATATTTTCAGCATCTTTGGCAATACAGTAGTTAGCCTCAGCTATCAAACATATCAGGCTTTAATTGAGGCCTGAATGATGCTTGTGTGGTATTTGCACAATCGTCGATTATCTGTGTGGGGTTTTTTCCTCCAATATCCTAAAGACATACCTGTAAAGATGCCTGGTGACCTTAAAATGGCCTGGTGTGCATGAGAGGATTCCTCGTGATGCACTGGCACCCCATCCACAGTGGATTCCTGTCTTCCTGTTTTCTGAAATTGGGATCAGTGGGTTAAGAAAACAGATGGAGCAGCCCTTCGAGTACCATATAGAGTTAATCCAGAAAATTTTAGTCCTGCTTCCAGAATATCAGTGTAGCTGCAGGCTAGATTTTCAAGAAGATGATGTAACTGTCACTTGGACTTACTGCAATTCATTACAACAGAAGTAAATTTGACTTCATTTTTGAAAAAGATAAAAAGATCATTGTAGAAACAATATTATTCACTTTTTATTTTTATATGAATTATTTTATATGATATATTTATAATACTTATTTAGATCACAACATAGAAGTTTTTCTCTTTGTGACTGTTTTCTATATTTTGTCATTTTATGTTAATGCATTATTGATATGCTCACCATACACCATAATGCGCTGCAGCCAGTATTTCTTTATTTTCCGTATATACGTATATGGTGTAGGTATATAGATGAAAGCCTTGACTTTGAGTTTTCAGTGGATTTACACATTTTAGGTAACCCTGAGCATGACTTGACCACTTTCAGGGTGCTGTCTGTCTGTATTTGTGTGTATGTGTGTCATTATCTAAGGCACTGGATGCAGTACATCAGTAATGATTAACTTGGCCCAGTTATTATCACTGTAAAACGACAAGAGACTATTGATTTAGAGCAAAAGCTCTCAAATATATTTTGATCTGCAGACTTAACTACTTATTCTACTGTATGTTGTAGGTAGATATATAAGGATGGTATTATGAGTCAAAATTTTGAGTTTGATTTATCAACTAATTTGCACATCTCAGGCACCCCTGAATATGATTTGACCAAATTTGAAATTAAATCTGTCTATGTGTCAGGGTATGAGACTGTGAATACAATAACTCAAGAGCAAATCTCTTAGTCAGAATGGAACTTAGCAGTCAACAGAAGGTTAAAAGGAGCCCATTGTTTTGAAGAAAATGGTTCCAGAGATCCTGTATTGGCCTAAGTTGCCTAATAGAATGGAAATATTCTTGGGTTCATTCAGAATGACATAATACTCTCATACACCTCTCTGCTCTTTGTCGTTCAAATAATCCACAGCAAATACAGTAGTTTTTTTCCCAATTTTTCTAGTTTATTTATTTTTTCACTAAGCAGTGACAATCGGTTTCGTTTCTCTTAATTCTATATAGTGCCTTTCACAGATTACATCATCACAAAGGAGCTTACAAAGCAAACAAAACTAGAATGTGTTGAACGTATTAAAATGTTCATGTTTCAGGGTATTACAACTTGCTTTGATGCCTTAGGATCCATGGTGATAAGAATGTAGTCTAGCTTTTAAAGTTTAATCATAATGAAGAGAGGAAATACCAGATAGTCTGTATCAGAGTGCATATAGAGTTGGTGAGTTAAGATACTGATTGATGTGGGGATCTGCTGAAATGGCTGAAGGTTTTCAGCGTAAGGGCCATTTCGAAACAATTAAAAGATAGCGACATGCTGGGGAAGAGTGTTGCACAGATGTTATTCTCATGTCAACTGCCTTCAAGGACTGTGCATTTGTATCTATGCTTATCTAGGCTCCTTTGATTGCTCAGGCATTTACAGGTTCCTGTCAAAGGTTGACAAGAGGAATCTCAGTCTGTTTTTTACTTCTTTGTTGTAGGGGCAATATATTACAAGTTAAATTGATATCACAGCTAGCACACCATAGTCATATGTCATTGTCCAACTATCTCCATTTGTTTTTAATGACCACCTTTGCCTTTTTCAGGTAAGATCCCTGTGTTTATGTTTAAAGCATTAAGCTTATTTTGTGCAATAAACAAATAGAAAATGCTAATCACTTGGGAAGCTATGGATTTAAGACAATGAATTTGATACCATCTGTAAATGAGCTCCCCTAATATTAATCTATTCCTTTTTTTTGAACTGGCTAATTCCAGCAGAAGGACATAAATCCTTTTCACAATCAGAGATATCAGTCTTTCGTTGTACCCACGTTCACTTAAACTTGGCCAAATTAGAGATGTCAATCAATGAAACTTTCAAGCTTTTGGGATACGAGAAGAAAACAGAGTACCTGAAGAAATTGTCCAACTAAATTTAGTGTGGTTATACAAGATATATTTACACATAAATAAATGTATAATGGAGAAAATGTAGATTCATGAGATAGGTATTAAGTTTGCACAGATTTTGCATGTTCTCCTCAGGCTAATTAATGATTCTAAGTTAGCCTTGTATGACCATACACCAGTGAAGTCAGCAAGGGCTGTCAATACAGGCCCAGCCCTCATGACCCTGAATTGGATGGAATAGATAGATAGATAGATAGATAGATAGATAGATAGATAGATAGATAGATAGATAGATAGA
>JANRMT010062819.1:69626107-69670438 GCA_026402145.1 Polypterus bichir lapradei
AGATAGATAGATAGATAGATAGATAGATAGATAGATAGATAGATAGACTCAAAAATACTACCAAATGGTTAACAAAACATAAAACAAAACTTAACTCTCTGATGTGCTATAATCACTTCTCTCTATATATAAAATCCAATGTCTGTCCGTCTGTCCGTCTGTCTGTCTGCTTTTCACAAGAGAACTACTAAATGGATTTAGATCAAGTTTTTTTCCATAATTTGCTTGAACATTCCGGTTGATTTTGTGCGGGCCAAGGGGAGGGGGAAGAGTGACGTCAGGAGTGGGGAGCCAGGCGGGGCCTTACTCATGCATGCACCAGCCTCCATTCGAATCACTCTACCTCTGGCCATGTTTTGGAGTGGACCTTTCCTCCACTTAGCTAGAGATACCTGTTTGTTTATTGATTTTTAAAGTTTGTCCTGTTTCACTACTATGTGGGGAGAGCCGCGGGGGACGACTAGTCTATTAATAAAAATGAAAAATATAGAAAGGTATTTGCCCATTTAGTCCTTATGCATTTAAGACTTGGTAGCTTCCCATTTTATAGCCATTATGGCCTCAGGTTTTTTATGTTATAACAATTTATTAACAGGACTCTGGACAACTCAAGAAAATTCACCCTATTTTGTTTAAGACATTCAAGAGTAGGTTTGACTTCGGCACCATTGTCTTCCTGAAATATGAATTGCTATTCCAGTTTCAGATCTTTGTCAGACTTTACGCCAGTAACACTCAATAATTTGCTTAATCCATATTACCCTAGAGATGAAAAAACACTTTGCATCATAATTCACCACACAAACTCAGTTAATTATTTTTGATTTAGTTGTGCTCCCTGGAATTTTTTTGTATCCTTTTCTTGACTTGTGTTGTATCAGCAGCCCCTCAGCTCTAGGGGAGTCTCATTTGTTTCCATAGTGTTTTGTATGCAGTGACAAACTGGGTGGCCTCATAGATACTGGTGGATGCAAACTTGCAAACACAATTCATTTCAGTTTCAATTATTATATTTCAGTCATCGGAATGGCAACAGTTTGAACCTGACCTTTCAATGATCACATTTGCTCAAGGAGTGAACACCTGTTTTATATAATAGAAGTGATTGCAGCCCATCACAATTATTGGTGTGAAGATGAAAACAGAGTTGTTTTCTCTGTACCTATCCATATTTGATGTAGTAACCCAAAGGTGAGATGGGAATATTGATAAGATGCAAAAGAACAGTTGGTTTCAGTTGTTGTTTGCATTGGGGGTGGCTGGAGTTCTGACTTAAGTGAAATGTGTGCTCAGTTGGATTTAAATCAGAAGATTGACTTGACCAGGATAAGTCTTTCCAGATTTTCTTCCTGATGTACTCTTACGTTGCATTGGTAGTGTGTTTTGCCTCATGCAGAATGAGTCTTATAATCTAAGGAGGCACAGTATGCACAGTGCCATTTGGAAGAATGTGGTTAGTGTCTGCCACTGGCTGAGTTATGCACAATGGACAGGAGGAACAGTGAGACCATCGATGTAGATCAAGAAACTTACATTTTGTGAGCAGCTGACTAACATTCAATTTTATGTAGCATGTTTCCCTACAAACTTATCCGATTTCTTTTTGCACAATCAGTTCTTACAGCAGCAAGTCTGTCTGGAGGCCATGATGAACTTTCTTCTTTAAAACATGTGTGCTTCACACACTTTTATTTATTTAGATCTATAATATCATTTTAATATATTCTACATGAAAGATGATAAAAGTATTCTTAATAAAGTTTTTCTACTCCAAATCAATGCTACAGATAAATGTTTTTAGAGGCATTCTGAAATTAATACTTGACACATATTGTTCCTGTGTGATATTTATCAATATGGTGTGGTATCCTTTTAATTATACTCTCTATTTATTATTTTGTAACACCTTTTCTGGGGTCTTCATTTTATGTTCCTAGTTCCATTCCAGAGATGAATGTATTAAAAGCCTATTATCAAATTAATTATTATTATTTCTACATAATACTGTAGATAAGAAGGATTTAACAAAAGTTATTAATGGCAGTACTGCTAAGTTTTTGATTTGATATACATTATTAATCCCTGAGGGGAAATTGTCTTTTTGCCCCTGGAGCAATTCTCAGTTTAAGGGTCTTGGCCAAGAGACAAACCGAGTCAGATCCAGTTCAACACATTGGAACCTGCAACTTTCAAGATACCAGCGGAGATCCTTATCCTCAGAGCCATCACTCCAAAATGATTCAACCCAGTATGAATTTCTTTATTTCTTTTCATTATGTTTTTGGGGTGCATTAATCTAATAATAATCCATTATTCACATTTTCTCAATCTGCATGACCTTATTCAGAGATACTTGCAATTTCTACTGTTACACTTTTTTCCTACTACAACCTTTTGCATACTAATTAAATCACTGTAAAATTTGTAGATCAACTGGCATTTATGTTGTAAACATCGAGAACTGGGACAGTTAAACTTCAGCACTTTAAAAACCATAACTAAAAATTCCATATTACTGTATCTTCATTATCGTAATAATAATATTATGAATTATTTTAAAATTAAAGATTGAAGAACCTTATGATTATGATACTTTAAAGCTTATGATACTTTAATGCAAATTCTGTTGCTATTGAATATGACGTTATAAGAGAATATTTTCATTTTACGTGTACACTTAGTAGGAGATTGGCTCAGAACGCAGACCATCAAATATACTAAATTAGCAACTTATTTAAAGCATTACAATAAAACACCTCATATCAAACAACTGCATCAATGGAAAAAAAACTATGCTAGAAGGATCCACAGGTTCATGATGCTTTCACCATCAAAAACACAAATAAGAAGGAAGTTGGATTTGTCAGTCTTGAAGATGTCTTTCAAATTCACTAATGTCCAGGTTTTGTGCTCCCTTAGCCCACTACTACTAGATCTTCTTGTCTGTCGCTGTCAGACAGGGAATTTGGTACGATTTTTGACTTTCTTAGCCTGATGGTTGCATGGTGTGAAAAGTTGCACCTTTCGTTCTTCTTCTTTCAGTACCATGGTGTCAGTCACTTGCTATTTGACTGAATGTTGGGAATTCATAACTCTTCACCCATCAAGTCAGCTTCTTATCGGACCTTATTATTAATTATCTGTTTCTATCCACAGGACTGCTGCTGACTGGGTATTTTTTAGGTGGTGAACTGTTCTCAATACAGTTATGATGCTATTGAGTATTAAAACCCCAGGATGGTAGCTGTTCTTGGTACTTACAACTGTACTGTGTTTAAAGTCACTTACACATTATCTGTACACATCTACTTTACACATACGCAAATGATGCTGTTACCAACTGAGATTTTTTTGTTTTTAGGAAAAGCTAATGTAAATAAATAAATGCCTCTCAGTGTACATATGCATATGATCAAAACACAGTGCTTATTGTTAAACTTCATGGTGTGGCTGATTCTTTATGTCTATCTCAGTTTTTGTCTGTCTCTCCTAATGTTGTGGACCAGTTTCTTTATTAGTAATCTGGTTCCTGTGGGCTACAGGTATGACTGGAATCAACTTAGGGAAGGCCATTAAAGAGTTGACAGATGAGTCAGAGAAGGCTAGTTACTGGTTGTGGCTGTGGGGGAGAAATAGGTTTTGGGGCTTAACCCCACAGTAATGCCAGCTGCAGATAGTGGCAGGAAGAAATTTCCCTTTGGCCACTGCCACTCCACCAGAAGATGTACTGGTTAGGGGGCGAAACATCAGTGAAGGGTGGCATCAGCTGATGACCTTGCAGCTGACCTAATGGACATGCATCAGGCAAATGCCAAGCAGGAATAGCAACACCTGTGCAACAAATTGTTTGACTGGAAGACATCCTCTTTGTTTCAGTCATGGGCCACTATGGTAAAACCTAAAGATCATAGGTAACTATCATGGCACATGTTCCAACTGCCCTTTTGTAGAAACAATATATGAATGTCCACATGTATTAATTATGATTGCAATGATTAGCAGCTGCTGTTGCTTATTGTTCTCATGTTAGATTTACAAAATTTCATAATGCCTGACAGTTAAAAAAAGATTATATATATATAAAACTGTATGAGATTGTATGAGATATATACATACAGTTTATATTTATATATAAACTGTATGTATATATATAAACTGTATGTATATATATAAATATATATATAAATCAACAGGACATACATTTAACTGGGACAATGTACAAGTAAAATTCAAGGCCAGTACGAAAAGTGCCAGAGAGCTGGCCGAATCGTGGTTATCAAATGAGAACGCCATCAACAGACACTTGGACATAAATCCAGCATATGCAAACTTAAGAAGAACTTATTCATAATAAACAAGACTTTACACCCAATAACCCCCGACTTAGCCACTTCCCCCCGACCTCCACCCCCCCACGTAATTTTTTGCTATATATTGCCTTTGATTCTTATAAGTCTAAGCATTATCCTTTGATGAAGACCCCTGGCAGGGGTTGAAAGCTCAGGAATAAAAAACTACTTTTGATATGTGATTCATTTTCTCCCTTTTTGGATCTCCAGTGGCAAATATATACAGTATATATTTATATATATATAAAAGTGATGTAGTAGGAATGGGACCTAAAATTACTTAGCTACAGCATATGTTCCTAGACTTGTTTCCATAAATTCCTTGTCTATTAATGCTGGTAGACATACTATGTCATTCACAATTTTTTTTTAAGAAATTGCATTGTACAGTGTTCTAGTGAAGGTGGACAAAATATAATAGCTTCTCCCGAAGTTTACAACACTTGTTTTTAAATCACTAGTTATTTAATTTAGAATTGTTTGAACATACTCGATAACTAAACACATTTACTACACTGCTCATTGCTTCACATAATCTCCATGAGCTTCACCAGCCTGGTACCAGTGAGAAACAATAGCATATACTTATGTCCCTGAACCTCAGATTCTTAACTGCTTCTTCAATAACCTTGTCATCACTTACAAATCTTTTCCCACAGATTGCCCTAAAGAGGTGAAAATCTGAGAGTATATATATTGTGGTAGCCGGCCAGGACACAGACAGGCAGACACGTTTGACTCACCCCACACACGTTTATTATACATATTTACAAATGATAAAAGTGCTTCATATACCCCTAAAGTCCCCAAAGTCCTAGCCACAACAATGCCTCACTCTCTTCAGGCCGTCTCCTTGCCTCCTCCACCAATCTCTGTCCTTATCCTCACCCGACTCCAGACATCACATGAAGGGAGGAGGCCCCTTTTATAGCCACCGGGATGTGCTCCAGGTGTCCCCCAGTGCTAAGGTCCAGGGCTCCAAAGGCACAGGGGCACCCCCTGGCGGTGACCACAGGCCCCTACAAGGTAGAGCTTCAAAGCTCTGTACCCGTGGCCCCCAAAAGAACCAGGGCGGTCGCCCCCACATGGTCTGGGGAAGGCGTAAGCCCTCCTCCAATCCTCCTGGGCGTCCCGGCCGGGTCGCCACCCCAGCCATCTCCTACAATATATATATGATTTATTCTATAGGATGGAAGGGAAGAGTAGTCCACTTGATTATTATGTTTGCCTCCAGTGTTTGAAATGTTCATCACAACACAACAGCATTTTAAAGACCTACAGCCCCAACTGTGAAAAACTACTTATGTGGGATGTGCTATGGCAATGAGGAAGATGTTACATCTGCTACAGAATAGTGATTGCATAGGCAAGACAAAACATTTAATGTAAGGTGCGTAGAAAAGTTTTGGGAACATTCTATCAAGTGTTTACAAGATGAAAGATGAAAAGATGAAAGATGAAACTGAAATATAAAATGTGTTTGGCTCTAGCAGTGTTTCTCTTAATAGGTTAAGGTTCAGAAATTTTGATCACCCACTGCAATCAACAGACAATTTTCATCAGTTTCCAAATGTTTATTCCCACTGTTCATTTTCTAGAACTTGCTTTCTATTTATGGGTGGTAGCAAAAACTCTTAATTGTAACTTATAACTAACAGAGGTATGACAATGCAAAATGGAGATGTTAATTATCGCCCCCTTCATTACTTTTACGGTAAAACAGTCTGTGTGAATTTGTGAGTGTTTATGAGTTCGCCTTTCCTATTCTTTCCGGATTTGTTTCCAGCTCATTCAATATGTAGATGATTATATTACATTTAAATTTTGACTGCAGTGGTATATATTAGAAGCTCTTATCTGATTCTAAGATGTTTGCCAAAGACTTTTAATTCATCTAATTAATTTGAGATCTTTAGATATACAAAGATATATGTCTGTTATGCATATACTATTTATCTATATGCTGATTGGTGCAATCTAATGTATTTCTTAACTGTGTTATACAAATTATTCTGACTTTATAAACGGAATGTTCTTCCATATTTGTCAATCTGCACAAAGAACTCAGCCGTTAATATGCAGGCTCTATTGGGTCCAATGCTATGATTTCCATATTTGGTGTATTGCAATGGTGATCTGGACTGTTATTTAAGAGTATTTAAAGAGAATTTCTGTAACAGTACCTTTTTGATTTTGTCTCTACATGATTTAGAACTCATGTAAGGTTAAATACTTTGACTTGCTATTTTGGACAACGTCTGTTCTCATGAAAAACATGTCTTATGCTAAGAACTAACTACTTTTTGTGGTCCTGGCTTGAGCATCGAATCTCACAATCTATGGAGCAGTGTGATTAAGTGGAATGACACTGAGTCACTCAGCATTAATTACTAATGAAGACAGAAGGAATGTAGAGGTTGCCTCCTTCCAGACAGATCTAACCATCGTTCACATTTCATACAAGCTACTGACACGATTGACTCAAACTTTGAGTTGGTTCCATTTTCCCAGCTTGTTAAAAGTCATATATCAGCTTGAAAGTCATTGCTGCTATTTATTACTGTACATGCATACCATTATTTGAAAAGTTAATATAAGAGCTGTAGCGACCATCCCAATTACATGTGTGTTTACAGTAGGTGGTGGCAGTGGATCTTCACTTTGCCTGATTTTCTATAGGAAATTAATGCTTTTTTGTTTCTTTAATTTAATTTCTTATCTGAACTCCATTTCATTTCCTAATTTTCAAAACTGGCTATTTACTGTTTTGACAACTGAAGAGGCTCAGAGCATGCCAAACCATTTCTAATTGAGCTTAATCACATTAGTGAAAGTTTTAGTAAAGACTGGATCTTGTCCTGTTAAGCGATCGTACCAACATGACTGTAAAAAGCAACACCTTCCTTCTAATCAAGTGCAGATATAAGGCGATAAACTGCCCTCAGAGACGGCACCTATCAGGGAAGTCTTGTTCTCTAGTGACTAGCCTTCATTCTTGTGCATATGCATATTCACAGGCTGTTTCCTTTCAAATTAATGGCAGCCTTGCCTGCAACTACATGACACCATTTTACCCCGTGTCACTCAGCAGACTGTTTCCCTTGGCGGCATTTGGTTTACAGCAGTGTGTCTTTCAATGAGAGATTATTGGTCCTGGACCCCCAGAGGGTGATGTGCTGTAATGCTGCTGGATGGAAAACAAAATGTCCATAGATACCTAGAATAAACAGAGTTGAAATCGGCGGGAGGGCTATGTGCCTGCGTGGGGGTGCAGTTGCATAACTGATTGATTAGACTGGGAATCCCTAACTGTATCCTCTGAATTTGACATGCTGTGCTTTAACTCACGGTAATATGGTGGATAAGTACAAGGAGCTTTTCAAATAAAGTGCTACTGGGCACATTCTTTAAGAGTAGAACAAAATGGATATTTTAGTACTAGATGTTATTTAGCACAGCAGAGGTTTTTAATTTAATGGTATACACTTGATCATCCTGAGATAATCTAGCTGTCTTTTGAAAGACGACAGTGTTGTGACCGACATCATTGCATGCTTTAAGGATATGTTGTCTGTAAATGGAATTTTATTTTTTTTTAGCTTAATGCACTCGTCTTATCAAACGCTATTCTCTAGCTGTAGGAAAATTACATGTGTGTTAACCAAAGAAAATTTTTAACAGGAAAACATAAATTCAGAAAAGCATAAGAGGAGATTAGGTTATGTCACTGTCGAAGTTAATCAAACACATACATGAATAGAGATTGAAATTGGTACTTTGGTGAATATGGGGAATGCTGAATAAATCATTCAGAGAGAGAAAAAGAGAATGGGAGAAGCAGGCTCTATGCAGACAATGCATGCCTCCCTGCCAGGACAGGAAGAAGGGCACCACTTGCGGGAACGGTAAACCTGTGCCTACAATGGTTGATACGTAAAAGCAGGAAAGCATTGGCACCCAGAAACATAACTGAAAACTGTGGCCAGGGAGAGAAAAAGACTACCTGACCAATGAAGGGCAGTACAAGGCCTCAATCAGGCAAAATAGGGACTGGTTTGTCACTTTTAAAGGACGTCCAGACAGAATATTGCCCTGGGCATCATGTCTTTTATGGCCAATGGAAGGCTCAGGGATGCAGGAACTCTGGTGTTCCCATTGCAAATCTACGCTCACGCTTGATCCTCGAAGGTTTTGAAGATGACTCAGAGTTAGTGCATAAAGCCATCTCGTGGCCAGTGCCTCATTGAATTTAGAGTCAGGAGGAAAGTGTTTGGCCAGACAGTGTAGAAAGAAGAAGAGAAGACAGACAAAATGAGAGAGATGGGAAGTAAAGGAAGCATTTAATATTTGGGGCTCAGCTAACTACATTAGCTAGGAAATACAGATTAGTCACTCCATGGATAGCTAAGAAATTTGCTGTTTTCTCTTTTTCTTTTGTAAATTTATTTGCTCCTAATGAGGCTACTAATGGGTACAACAATGTCTTGAGAGCACTCCAAGTACTTTACACTCTCTTTCTCTTGATCTCTTTTTCAAAATTTAAGTGCACCAGTCCACTGCAGGGCCCACTAATATGTGCATGCATGCTTACTTACATAGGGCCAATTTGAACTTATCTGTCAGCCTAACCTGCAGACCTTGGGGTAAGTGGAGTAAATCTAGAATATAGAAATTAAAATCCATTCAGACATAGATGCAACGTGTAAACTCCACTCGGACAGTATCTGGCACCAGATTCAAACCCAGTATGCTGGAATATGAGATGGGGGCAGTACCCACTGTGCTAAAATGTTACTTCTTTTCTAAATATACTGTATATATATTCTGTGCACATATTACATATTGTGTATTGCAAAAAAAGTAAACACGATGGCATAAAAATGCTATAGTTGGAATGTCACAAATGCTATTTAATGATGAGATTTTGTTAAAAAAACAATAACCACAGTGGAGGCGGAATGACTGCCAGCACAGAAGGAACTGTGCTTTACTGTGTGTGCTGGATTTATGCACGCACCCTGGGCTTCACAGTATATACAGTATATATATGTGTGTGTGTGTGTGTGTGTGTACAGTCATTGGATGTCTTTAACTGATGTTTCCCACTTTACCACAAATGCAAACGAACAAGAATGATGATACTAAAATCCTGATAATCTGAAAATTGTTATACACACCCAGAAAAGCATTATTCTTAAATACTCCAGCACAACTTTCATTGCTATTTCTGATGAGGATTTGTCAAAGTATTAAAAACAAAATCATTTTAATTTCTGTTTGACAGGCATGAGTGTATCTCAATGTGTAATATGTGAAACTTTACAACCATACATGCATTCTGAAATCTCCTTTGGTCCTCATAATGGTTACATGGTGTAATAATACTGTACATACATAACATAATGTACGTATATACTTTAGATAGACCTTCTATATCCAGTTCAGGGCCATGGGGTCAAGAACCTATCCCAGCAACACTGGGAACAAGGCATAAAACAGCCCTGGATATGACACCAGTCTATTGCACGGCCGAAAGAGTGATAATTTAAATAGTAATGACTATATAATTTTAATACACTCTGTCTTTCTTTGAATTTTTTGACTTTGTGCGATGTTAATTATCTATTTTGAAAACTAATGACATAATTTCAATCCTTAGTTCACATTGTCTGTTGGTTTGCTTGACAATTACAGAAGAACAGATTTTCACAAAATTTACATGTACCGTATATACTCACGTATAAGTTGGGTCTTGAAACCCAAAAAATTGCCCGTTAAAAAATGTAACACTTAATTTTTTTTTTTACATCTTCTTGCCTCCTCCAATCTTGCATCAGTTTCTCAGACGCATCGAACTTTGTTGCAACAGCGCAGTTACCAATTTCTTTCACAACTTAAACAACATTTAATTTAAAACCAGCTTCCTATTTTCTTCTAATCAAACGCTCCATCATAGGTAAGGGATGCTCTTACGATAAAGGTGTATGAGGGTGTGAGATACAAAAAACACAAATCAGTGCAAACGTTGCTTCAGAATAGTTCGAGTATTACCGTGTGGTCATGTAGGCATAATATAGAGAGAGACAGACATTAGGAGCACCTGCTAATACAGCGCTTTGCTGCACCCACATAGGAAAAAAGGCAGTGGTTACTCTCTCAGGTGGACGTTAGCATATCATAATCCCTTGTATCAATAGTGTGAGTTGTCCACATTCAACTTATATGACTGACATTATAAAATACCTAAAATTATACTGTAAAATCAAGTCCCGACTTATCCGCGGGAGAACATATCCGTGAGTATATACAGTAGGTTGTATATCCAACTTCAAATATGTGATGTTTCAAAAATTTCAATCCAGGTTATAGGGCATTTTGAAAGTTTCATTGAAAAGGGTGGTGGTGCTTGGGGAAAGGGTCAGAAAATCCATCACACTAAAACAACTCAGTTGAAGTTGATGACGTTTTGCCTGTATATTACTGCTGATTCAACTTAAAATTTAAGCTTTAAGGCTGTTCAAAGGTTCTATCAAAAAACTGGGGAGCAGAATACCTAAACCTAACTAAAACATTAGAACATTTCAGCCGATGGTAATGCATTTGGCATATTATCCAGTTTTAGCAAAACAAAACAAAACCATTCCCACCTCATGGCAGCAGAGAAATCAATAGCTACCAGACAGATCGTGGAGCTGATGGGACACTTGGCATTTCAGCCAGCAATGACAAAATAATCAAGATTTATAAAAAAAAAAAAATACTTTCTTTACTTAATCCATTATCCAAATATATTAGGTAAATTACTTTGTCTCCAGAATGAGCCGATTTCATGGTCATTAATTTAAATAGGCAATTTTGTAATATTAAAAGGCATCAATCCTGTGATTTGCATAGGCAATTGAACCCAGAAACTTCAATAACAAATTTTTCTAATCAAAAGCTCATCCTTTCACAAAGTTAATTCTGCAGTATGTCTTATGGTGTAATCACAGATTTTAATTGAGGTTGGCCATGAGCTACTATTATGTTGAATTCACCTTCCAAACAATATAATACTTGTTTTTTTCCAATCAAAACTTCATCTATCTCTCCAGTTGTACAAGAAGAGCTTGCCTTCACCATCTCAAGGAACCAGAACTTAAACAGACAACAACCCTAGATGGGATGTGAGTCCATGGAAAGACAAAATACACCGGTCCAAGTTAGAGTTATCAATTGATCTGCCAGGCATGTTTGTTTAGTGAAGGAAGAAACTGAAGCAGCAAGAGAAAATATATACAAGCAAACAAAGGACATGAAAATTCTGCCGAACAAATGTTAGGGCTGGAAGTAAAACCCAACTTCCGGAGGTTGTGTGGCAGGTAGCTAACTTCCATGCTGTCAGCCTTCATTTTGTGCTTCAAGCAGAAGTAAATCATGCATCTGTTTATTCATCCTTCTTCATACCACTCTCAGGAGTCAGAGGTTGAATTGTTTTCAGCCCTACAACAGCAGTTTCCTGTGTCCCTGGAAGAGCCAACAGATTCCTCTCTCTGATTTACACTTCATTTCTTCAGATATGCAATCCAACCATGTGCATTTTTTAACTGACTTATTACCGTACATGTATAGGTTCAAGGCACACCAATTATTTCCAATTTGAACCATTAATGACTTCATTTCTTCTTTTTTGCCTCTATTAGTTTTTTTTCTGTGTCCACTGGCATTTTTGAATAAGTCCAGGTGCTTTTTGGCTCTGCAAGCGTAGTGATTAGAGAATTGGGGCTAACCTGGCAAGGCTACAGGACCAAATTCACTGGGGACACCCAGAATAACAGTCTGAATGCAAAATATGCAGTTCTTCGCAGTCCTGGATTTTGAAAGTTTCCAAGGCTGCTATATTTCTTACTTAAATGTTTTAGAAGTCAAATGCTATTTTTAAGTGTGCTTATCGCTTATCCATACACCTTATTTCTTCCCACAGTCTTTAGAATCTGAAATGTACTTTGAGGCTGATTTAATTTTCCCCAAAAAGTTTTGTGTTTTTTTTCTTAGATTTCTCTAGGAAGTCACTTTAGTCACTGCTGAGCATCATAAACTCCTAACTAACATACATCAAGAAGACAGCCCTTCCTACTCACTCTGTGTGATGAGTCTGAATATTCTTTCTCTCTTCATGTGTACTTACAGTTGGCTATGCATTTAGAACATAAGTAATGTGACAAATGAGAGGAGACTGTTCAGTCCATCCTGCTGGTTTGTTTAGCTAATGGCTCAGCTGTCCCAATATGTTTCCCAGTTCTTAAAGATTGTCAAGGTTTTTGTTTCAACTACATGTCCTGGTAGTTTGTTTCAGATTCTCACAACTCCTTGTGTAAAGAAGTGCTTCCTGGCTTCAGTCCTAAATGCACTTTCACTTACTATTCACTAGTGTTCTCGAGTACATGGTTCACCCAGAATCCATAATTCTGCTGGGTCTACTTTATCAATGTCTTTGTGAATAATGAAGACCTGGATTAAGTCTATTGACGGTCTCCTCTACTCATGGCTAAACAGGTTTAACTCTATGAGTCTGACAGAGTACAGCATGTCCTTAAGTCTTGGAATGCACTTGGTGGCCTTCCGCTTTGCCTTTCTTGTAGTGGGGCAACCAGAACTGCACTCAATACTCCAGATGCAGTCTCAATAGAGCAGTATGTAGCCTGTGCTTAGCATTTTTTGATTTATATTAAACATCTTTTATGATATAACCTAACATTTCATTTTCCTTTCTCAATAGCTTCTGTGAGTTGTTTAGATGATGAAAACTTTACATCAATATAAACTAAATCTTTTCCAGAGGTTGCTTTCTGCAGGGCAGTATGTCCCATCTTGTATTTATGATTGATGTTCCTTTTTCCTATGTGTAGCACTTTGCACTTTTCTACTTTAAACTGCATTTTACAAGTGTTCATCCAGTTCTGAAGCCTGTCAAAGTGTTTTTGAATTGTTTATCCTGCCTCCTCGATTTCTGCCATTTCTCCAATCTTCTTGTATAATAGAATACTGTGGCTGTCCATTTGTCTGTCCAGGATTTTAAATCACCTGTAGCTCGGAAACCGCTTGACCTATTGACCTGAAAATTCATACATATACAGTGGTGCTTGAAAGTTTGTGAACCCTTTAGAATTTTCTATATTTCTGCATAAATACGACCTAAAACATCATCAGATTTTCACTCAAGTCCTAAAAGTAGACAAAAAGAAACCAGTTAAACAAATGAGACAAAAACATTGCACTTGGTCATTTATTTATTGAGGAAAATGATCGAATATTACATATTTGTGAGTGGCAAAAGTATGTGAACCTCACGGATTAGCAGTTAGTTTGAAGGTGAAATTAGAGTCAGGTGTTTTCAATCAATGGGATGACAATCAGGTGTGAGTGGGCACCCTGTGTTATTTAAAGAACAGGGATCTATGAAAGTCTGCTCTTCACAACACGTTTGTGGAAGTGTATCATAGCACGAACAAAGGAGATTTTTGAGGACCTCAGAAAAAGAGTTGTTGATGCTCATCAGGCTGGAAAAGGTTACAAAACCATCTCTAAAGAGTTTGGACTCCACCAATCCACAGTCAGACAGCTTGTGTACAAATGGAGGAAATTCAAGACCATTGTTACCCTCCCCAGGAATGGTCAACCAACAAAGATCACTCCAAGAGCAAGGTGTGTAATAGTTTGGAGGTCACAAAGCACCCCAGGGTAACTTCTAAGCAACTGAAGGCCTCTCTCATATTGGCTAATGTTCATGTTCATAAGTCCACCATCAGGAGAACACTGAACAACAATGGTATGCATGGCAGGGTTGCAAGGAGAAAGCCACTGCTCTCCAAAAAAAAATTGCTGCTCGTCTGCAGTTTGCTAAAGATCACGTGGACAAACCAGAAGGCTATTGGAAGAATGTTTTGTGGACGGATGAGACCAAAATAGAACTTTTTGGTTTAAATGAAAAGCGTTATGTTTGGAGAAAAGAAAACACTGCATTCCAGCATAAGAACCTTATCCCATCTATGAAACATGCTGGTGGTAGTATCATGGTTTAGGCCTGTTTTGCTGCATCTGGGCCAGGATGGCTTGCATTCATTGATGGAACAATGAATTCTGAATCATATCAGAGAATTCTAAAGGAAAATGTCAGGACATCTGTCTATGAACTGAATCTCAAGAGAAGGTGGGTCATGCAGCAAGACAACGACCCTAAGCACACAAGTCATTCTACCAAAGAATGGTTAAAGAAGAATAAAATTAATTTTTTGGAATGGCCAAGTCAAAGTCCTGACCTTAATCCAATTGAAATGTTGTGGAAGGACCTGAAGCGAGCAGTTAATGTGAGGAAACTCACCAACATCCCAGAGTTGAAGCTGTTCTGTACGGAGGAATGGGCTAAAATTCCTCCAAGCCGGTGTGCAGGAATAATCAAAAGTTACCGGAAACGTTTAGTTGCAGTTATTACTGAAAAGGTTGGGGTTGGGGGGCATTCACACCAGATACTGAAAGCAAAGGTTCACATACCTTTGCCACTCACAAATATGTAATATTCGATCATTTTCCTTAATAAATAAATGACCAAGTATAATGTTTTTATCTCATTTGTTTAACTGGTTTCTCTTTATCTACTTTTAGGACTTGAGTGAAAATCTGATGATGTTTTAGGTCATATTTATGCAGAAATACAGAAAATTCTAAAGGGTTCACAAACTTTCAAGCACCACTGTATACTATGTGATGTCTACTATTCATTTTAGGGGTGATGATTGACCTCCAAGGTTATTCCTCTTTTTATCTTTATTGTAGAATCAACTCTTGGCAGTGGTCAGCAGGGCAGCTGTTAGTTCTGGTTCCTCATAGACCCAGTATCCAGAGTTCAAATTTCATGGTGGGATGTGTGTAAAGATTTTGCACATTCTTTTTGTTGGTCCATTTCTTGCTGCTCCAGCATTCTTCCCACATCTAAAATGTGCAAATTTCATGTTGTTTGCCAATTCTAAATTGGACCTTTATGAGTGGAGTCGGAGGTGCACTGGCACCACAGTATCCTGGATTGAATTGAATGGATTTAAGAAAATATGTAACAGCAAAATAATAAGATAATAGAGAGCCTACAAAAAAGTATTCATCCTCTTGAAAGTTTTCACATTTTATTTGTATGCAACATTGAATCACAGTAGAACTAATTTGGTTTGACAATATCTTTCTTCTGAGAATTTGTGGCTGGCCTTGATAAAGGCTTTACACTCACAATCCTCATACAATTTAACAGAGTTTGAGCATTATTGCAAAGAAGAATGAGTAAAAATGGCAGTGTGGAGATGTGCTAAGCTCGTAAGAGACCTGTGTACGCAGACTCAAGGCTGTCATGGCTGACAAAGGTGTCTCTGCTAAATACTGACTTGAAGGGGGTGAATACTCATATGATCAATTATTTTGTGTTTTATATTTGTAATCAATTTAGACCACTTTGCATAGATCTGTTTTTCACTTTGATATTAAATAGTCTTTTTCTGTTGATTAGTGTAAAAATGTACAGTAATAAATACACTATATATACAGTATTAGGTTGGATTAGATAAACTTTATAAATTCAATGGGGAAATGCAAATGCATACAGCAGCAGAAACATAAAAAACAAGAATACAGACTTGCAGGACAGGTAATATATTGAATCAATCAATCACTCAATCAATACATACATAAATAAAAATAAACGTAACAAAGACATCAGATGGTAGCATTGAATTGCCTGATAGCAGTGATCAGAAAAGACTCCCGGAGGTGTTTCTTAGCACACTACGGCAGAATACAGTATATACAGTACACAGTAATATAAATATAATATACAGACAGTATATTATACACATCTAATTATGGCTCAACAATCAGAATGTGTTTCTCACATTTTAATTTTTTAACAACAGATTTATCTTTTGTTTCTTTGTTCTGTTTTGCAGTGTTTCTCTTTTTAACACTTCATTGCTTATCATAATGGCTGTTCCACTATATAAAGCAGCGGTTCTCAAACTTTTGTATTTCACGCCCCCCTTTCCTACCTGGAATAATTCTGCACCCCCTGCATAATATACGATAGAGGAGAATAACCCATGATACAACTAACAAAGGTATGATTCTCGTGCAGTGTCGTGGTATCCTGTCATTTTTACTTCCATAAGATTTGAATGTGTTAGGCTAACTTCGATGAAATATTTGCAATTTTTTTTTTTAAAAAGTGCTTTAATAACTGTTAAAACGCAATAAATTATTTAACTCAATTTGGCAGTATTGGCTACGCTGCCAATGTGGTGCAGTCGCGCCGCATTATCACCTGATCTACTGTTATCCGAATGTTTGCTACAGATACCGATACGTCTCGAATTTTCTGGGTTGAAAATACGCTCGTCATAGAAACAAATTTCAAACAGAAAAGGAGCTCAGAGTGTCGTATCTCGAATATCAAACCAAACCTGGACAGGCTGTGTACTTTAAAGCAGGCACATATTAGTCATTAGATCTACGCCTTAGAAATGTTTTATTTTAATTTTAGTTATAATGCATTCATTGTGATTATATGCTTGCAAATTTAAATTTGAAATAAAAATGTAAAAAAATAATTTTGCTGTCTTGTTCATTTATTTGACGCCCCCCTTGTACAGCGCGCCCCACGGTTTGAGAACCGCTGGCATTTTGTATTGTAAATTGGGCAGCACGGTGGTGTTTTGTGGATCTGTGTTCACCTCTCATCTCACTCACTCTTTGTTGGTGTGCAGTCAACTTTCCTAATGTCTAAGTGGCTTTTCTCTGGGTAATCTGAACACCACCCTGAAGCACATGGCACAGATTAATTGACCCCACTAAACTGGCTTAATATATGAGAATGGATGCAGAGATGGACTGGCACCCCCATTCACAGTTGGTGCCCACCTTGTCCCTGATGCAGCTGAGTTAATCCGAGTCTATGGACTACCATATACTTAAACAAAAACAGAATAATGCTTTAAGTTTTCATTGGTTCTTAAATTCACCTGACCAGAGCCAAGTTGTAAAATTATGTAAAACAATATGATTATGTTCTAATCCTTGACAGGATTCACTTTTACTAACTTCCACTCATTTCCTTCCCTTCAGTACTTCTTGTTCTAAAAGTGCAGTAAAATTAAACAACATCCTGTCTTTTTTTGATTCTTTCTGTGGAGAGTAAGTGCAAAGAAGGCAAATGTGCCTTTTACATTTCAAACAGGCCTGACATGGATGAATATTAACAATGAAATATTATGTTGCTAGTCACAAGATTCTAGTTATTTATTAGACATACTATCTCAAAATGTCACTGTCATGTTACTCATGGTATAGTGGTTAGAGTGGCTGCCTCACAGTATTAGGCACTGGTAGTGATCATGTAGCATTTGCATGTTCTCCGTTTATCCATGTATGTTTTTTGTTTGATTTTCCTCCCATATCCTAAATACATGCACTTTATGTTAATTGGTGGCTTTCAGTTTTCCTGATAAGTGAGTGAATGTGCCTTGTTAATGATTGGCATTACTACTAGGGCTGGTGCTTGCCTTGTGCCCAGTGATGCCAAAATGGTTTCTGATGTGTTTACAAAGTGGAGACTAAGGATGCTTCAGAGATCCATACTGTATCATTAGGCCCACTCTTCTCAGACAGTATGGCATCTTGGTACCTGCCTATCAAGGTGAGAAGATGCCATGTTACTTAAACATATGTTGGTAAGAAAAGAACTTACTTTACGTGTCTGAAATCCCCTCTGCAATGCCCTATTCATCCTTCTGTTACTATGTCAATTATTCATGATTCAGTGAAAAATAATGTTTTGTTTCTCATATTTAATTTTCTCTATTATAGTTTTTCACTGTTTCTTTAGATATTTGTTGGCTGCTGTTTGGAATTGGCTTGCTGTAAAGGCACATGTCATTAGGGGTGTGGCCAATGTGAATGTGGGCATGTGACAGGCACAGTCTTGAGGTCACGTCTTTAAAATGCTCAGAAAGCTGTTGCAATTTGTCTCTAATGCCAACAATTAAGTTTAATGAGAATTTACTTTTCAAGGTTATTTTGGTTTAAGGTTTTGAATTCCTCTCCTCCTCCATAGTCAATTGGCCATATTTTAAACTGCTGGGCTCCATGTATATTAATCAATTTCAAAATACTTTGTTTTCTGTTTGTTTAAACAAAATGTACCATTTGTATTTCTATCCACCTGTGAATTTGTCAGAATGTGGCACACCTGAGTGGTGGCATCATTTTTGGCAAGAGGTACCCAATGGATGGTGCTTCTGAGACACTGATCTGATACTAGTGGTTAACCAGCTGATTTATTTATTTTATTTCAGCACAAGGTTTTGGAGGGCAAGTATGCCCAAGGCTGTTTATTTTTATTGGACTTTCAAATATTAAATGGGATGTCCATTTGGCACCCCAATTTTTCCTTTTGTGGAGCTGTCATTTCTGCACCCAGCTGCAATATATGTGTATAATGTTCTCAACATGCTCAATAAAGTTTCAGGTTAGTGGGCGGTCCAGAGCACAAGGCAGTGACAAGCCACCATAGGGCCCATTCACAAAACAGGGTTGATTTTTTTTTAATTAGCAGTTAACCTAATAAGCCCATTTAAAGAGATATGGGAACAAAACTACAGCATCATCACAGATTTGAGAGCCATTTCCCGAAATTACCAAGGTTACCCGATTGCCCCCAAATCCTTTTCCTCTGTTCTCTACAGTCCTGGCCACCCTTTGGTGTGAGATCCATTGTTTTCATAACATCCAGTACTCCCTCCGGCCACATCTTGTTCAGCCTCGTCCTGGCCTTATACTCTCCACCTCCATCTTGATTAATCTTTTCATCCTTTGCCCAAACCACCTTTCTCCTCAACACAACATGTACCACATCCATATCAAGTCTTTCTCTCAACTCAGCATTCATCTTAACTCACATTGTAATACTCAACAAATTCATGTTATCATTCTTTTCAGCAAAACCGGAGTATCCATAGAAAAATCTATGCCGATACAGAGAGAATGTGAAAAGCCCACAGAGGCCACAAATAGGAATGGTAATGAAAGAATGGACACTGGATCCATTTAGCACTTTAAACTAAGCACCACTGTTATGTACATTTTTACAATTGAAGTACAGACAGATAAAGTAATGTGCCCAACTTTACATAGGGTTGTATATGCCGTTGTAGCCAGTATAGAAAAATTTACAAACATTAAACATGACCTTAATGGAAGGCCAGCACCCAAAGGACTTAACATCAATGGATGAAAGAATAAGGTCCTCAAGGTCAACTATGTTAAAACATCCCCATCCTTCTGGTAGAACAGTTGGAAAACTTCACCTATCTTGGTGGCATTATTGTCAGGTGGCGTGGGACTGATGCCAAAGTTACGGCCAGGATTGGCAAGGCAAGGGCAACTCTCCTCCAACTTAAAAAGTACTGGGGATCCATAGACACATCCATCGCCACCAAGATCAGGCTCTTCAATTCCAATGTGAAGTCAGTCCTATACTAAGGAACCAAGAAATGGAGGAGCAATGCAAACGCCATCAAAAAGGTCCAGACATTAATTAATGCCTGCCTGAGAAAGATCCTCCAGATTCTTTGACCTGATACCATCAGAAAAGCTGGTATAGGGAGAGATTCTCCAGTGACATTAAGGTGGATAGGCTACAACATTCATAGGCCAGTCTCAAGCATCCCAAGGCAAACCCTCACATGGAATCTTCTGGGAAAATGAAAAGAGTCTGGCCAAAAGTACACCTGGCCCCAGGAAATGGAAGCAGAGGATGGGCCTTACCCAAGAAAATTCCTGGAAAGCTTGTGTCGGTGCCCTATGGCCCAAGAGCGGCAATAGGCATACATACAGTATACTGTACAGGGTGAGTTAAAATTATGTTAACATTTGAATTGCAGAAACAATTTATTCACAAAAAGCATACTTCATATGTGCAAGATGATTTACAGAAATGTCTCATCCTGTTGGCCATCATTATCAACACATGTACCATATGTGGCACATAAATAGTCCACAAAAATTTTATACAAGTGTATACATAGCAGTACCATTAGTGTTAACATAATTTTGACTCACCTTGTACAAGTAAGTAAATAGCCAAAGGAACAAATGTCATACATTCATTCTTGGTGATGATGGGGTCTATGAAAGGTGATAAACAAAATAAAGATTGTTAGAACAATATTATTTCAAAAATGTATTTTATTTTTTTAGTTTGAATTGATTAAACAAAATCAGCTAGATTTCATTTTTTTCATTTGGATTCTTTCTGCTCCTATTTTTTAAGCCTATCATACCAATTATGGTGTTAAATAAAAACTTTTTTATTGTTTATTGTTACAAGGACAGACACACTTTTGTTAGGAGAGCTAAAGAAAAGTCATCAAAGGCATGTAGCAAATGATGGCACTAGGTAATACAGGTTGTTAAACCTAAACATTTACATTAAAGGCCCCCTCCGGGAGACAGGTATGCTCTTTAAAAGTCAGGAAAGTTTCCAAGGTGGTGAGACTTTTCATTCTTTCTAGCCCATGGATTCCCCTCACATGAAATCAGTCTGCACCACATCCTAGTGAGTAAGTCCTGAGCCAGACGGCAGGTAGGCCTCTCCCTAACTCATTGCTTTACCTCAGCAAATTCTCACACAGCCACCACAGTTCGTTGCTAATTACCTCATGCCAGAAGCTGTCGTGACGCACACCGAGGGATGCCCGCAAATAAACAAGATCCAGATTCTCCCAGGCAAACATCAAAGTCAAAACAAACTGATAACTCGACAGGCCTGTAGTATTCCTGGATGGAGGGGGAGGGCGAGGTGAGGGGAGTGGAAGTGGTGCAAATGGCTCTTTAACAGGGTAGCACCTGCTGCTTTTACGGTGAGCCCTCCCGCCCGGACCATTTGGCCTCTCAGAGCAGTCGACTTAGGAGATTAGCCTGGAGTTTTAGCAGCTACAGGGGGTCTGAAACTACAAAGGGAGTCTGCGCCTCCTGATATCTTGATTGTCGGCTGCACAGCATTACATTCCTTACCTTATCATGAAGTATAAATATATAAGCTGAGTGATGGCGTCAAGGCACTTTTACCAGTCTTTACCTGTATCTTGGAATGTTGCTTCTGCTGGAATTAGATGCCGTTTTTTTCAACTGGTAGAATATTTGTTAAAGCAGCACTCCGTAAATGGAGGATTTGTACTGTAGATAATGTGATTTATGAATCTCTTAAGCATTTTTCTTTAAGGGTCAAATAAAGTTTGGCTGCAGAAATCGACCACATTGTTTTCAGTGTGAGGCATTTCACCTGTTGGGCCTTCCATCAAAATGTTAGAGTGATGTCTTGGAATTTAGTTGGCACCAATGCCTCCCAGGTTTAGGAGCGCTTCAATGCCAATCACTATCTGTGTGGACTTTCAATGCTCTGTCTCTATGGGTTGTTCTTTGGGTGCTCCAGTTTTCCACCCAAAGATGAGCTTGTGAAGTTAATTAGAAACTCTAGCTCACCCCCATTTTGGGTGCAAATGTGTAGTGCAGTAGCTAAATGAATGGGCATTAAATCCTTGGTTTGCCAATTCAGTCCCCACCATTGACTCATTGTGTGAAGACTAGCCATTTGTGTAACCTGCCCATAATCCAATTGCAAAAAATATATGCTTTTTTATTATATTATTTATTTATATATATGAGTCCTTTATCCAAGGTGACTTAAGGCCATGTCACATTACACAACCTTTCCAATATTTTCTGTCATACACTTTATTTACTTAATCATATGGAGAGCAGTTGCGGCAGGGTCCCATAATACCCAATGACTGAGTCCGACAAGTCTACAACTCTCCCTGACAAAATTAACGAGGTATGATTTAGTCTTTAGCCATATGAGCGGCTTGTATTTGTGCAAGAGCTGACAATAATTGAGTGCTCACTTGAATCTAAACTGAATATAATACAGTGATAAAGAATAAATAATACTTGTGTTTTGGATCTTGTAAACAGAAGAGTGGCATATCTGTATGATGTCACATTTTTTTACCTTCCATAACAGAATGGAAAAGAAAAAAAGAGACAAGATTGTGGCCAAGCTCATCGTACCTGTAAAGGCTTTGATTGGATGCTGGCCCCATTAGGCAATATGTTGTTGGTGGTCAGAAAAAGGGTCAAAAGGGTGCTGGGAAGTCATTGTAGTTGTCTAATTTGATATTCCCTTGGATATATGACATGCATCAGTCATTAAGTTTGTCATTCTAGCTGCTTAGAAGTCATGTAATGTGACATCAGCTTTACATAAGTGGGATACACTTCAACTCTATATAATTAGTTCTTCCAGTTGGAACCCAGGAGTAGCTTGGGTAGCTTGTTTAGGCACAGAGGGATCTGAAATGACAGTTATGGGGTTTGAAGTCTTGTTGTGATCTATGCGTCACACAGATATTTGTACTACCTTATAAAATGTAATTGTTATTTTAAAGTCTTGCAATAGACTCTGTTGAACTAATGAGTAATTAGGAGACACAAACCGATTAGAAATTGGCTTATCTAGTTGAAAAAACTAGTGAGAAGGACAGTAAATAGAGAAAGCTGAAAGGAAGAGTGGGACGCTTTTCAGATATATAGTCCCAGATATATAGCATCTATTGTTGCCAGCATACACTCTAACAGATCTTAAGGTAAATAAGAGAACAGGGTGTTGTAAAGAAAAAGCAAGACAACATCAAAGTTTTGGGTCACCTTGCTGCCAACCCCATAGAATTATAATGAAAAGGTTTGAAAAAAAAAAACGTGTAAAATGCAAAAAAATTTAGTCCCCTGTACTATTGTCTCAGATAGACTGCCCAAGATGGCGACTTCTCTGGATTTCAAGCATTCTACGAGAATGAGGTGGGTCTAGGTAGTCAGACCCTTGAAGTGATGCCAGAGATGGAATGGTGTCAATCTTCCTTTCTACAGAAGGGGAAAAAGAGAGGTTGTTAGTACACAGCGCCACCTCCTGTCTCAGTGGAGAATTACTATCACCTAAGCTTTCACACTGTTTCCCGTGTGCATGCGCATGACAGAGTAGACGATGTTATGGAATGTCATTGATTTACCATAATTATGGAACTGCTGAAGAGCCAAATACAAGAGGTTACATGGTGTAAGATCAGCAGCTCCCTTAAGGTTTATCACACTCCAAGGTGTCTACATCTGGATGAAAACAAATGGTGGGAATGTCTGTATATGCATTATTGATGGATCCAGAACTGTAGTTTTTGATTTGTCATTCAATTGAAAACAAAAACAGCAAAAATACAAATAGCTATAGTGGACTGTGAGGGATAATGGGAATATGTTTGTACATTGTTATTACTGTTTGAAAGTGAAGTTTATTTTGCTTCCAATTATTGTTTGGTGGGGAGAAGTTTTAAAAAGAATGGACAGGCTCAGATGTTGATGGGACAGGCTTTGACCTCCACAAACCTTAATTGAACAAGGCGGATATGGGCTAATTGTTTTAAGAAACCTTCTGGCCACCCATTCTGGGTGTATCTCAAAATATAATCACATGATAAGGAGACATTCTGGTACTTTGGAGGGGTATGAGCAGGTGCGGGAAACTAATAGCTGCTTTGCGAAAAGAGAAGTTCTGCAGCTTTATATGCCATGTGGAAGTGTGGTCACACTTGACAAGACTTTGGGCCAGCTGGTGTTTAAAACAAGCAGTTTAAAGTTTAAAATCAAGCCCAGACTGGACTCAACCAAAGGGCACGTGCACTGACACCTTCATAATGAGACATCCACTGTGGGAGGACATGTAATCACCTCACACTTCACAATCGAACCAGTAACTGAAGTGAAGTCCAACCCCTGTGAAAATGTGTCACCATATTAATAACATTCATCCTAAAGGCATCACGTCTAGGCAGGAAACAAATGCTCACTTTATTCATAGAGCACTCTTACATACACCACCCACAACCAGACTCACTCATTGTGATAATGCCAGGTCACGTCCTGCTTCTGAGTCACACTGTGAGCCTAGACAAATCATCTAACCTGCTTGAGCTCGAGCTGCGAAAAACATATGGAAGAAATTGAAGTGTAGCATCATATGTGTGAAATACCTTTTTACTGTTGAAAGGTCTATTAAATTTATAAACATACTTAATGATATTAGGAATTTATAAGGTCATTATTGTCACGTGTACAGAATATAGTGAAATTTGTACTTTCATGTGCTGATCAACATGCAACATGTCGCTATCCAATAGCAGGATTAGTGAGTGTAACTAATGCAATTTTCCACTGACATTATGAGCAGAGGCCCCACTTAAGCCCGTGCCCCTCTGATCTCAGCAGCATTCCTTGTCCTTAAACATTATGCCATTGTGTCTCAAACTCCATCATGGAGAAAATTTTATGTCTGAGTACCCACAACTTTAAGGGTGCTTAGTATGTAGCGTCATTAGTTTTGATCCTTTATTTCAAAGGATACGAAATCGAAGGAGTCTTTGAATTAAATTAGTCAAATACATTTCTTTTGTTAACTTTTGCTTTTTAATTTAAATTTTAAATAGTTTATTGTTTTAACAAGCAGCTAACACTGAGCAGGACACAGGTGTGAGACACCACGCTTCCTGCTGAGCTGTAGCCAATTTTCTCCCGTATGCACCTGTGTTTGCTCGTCTTCAAGTGAATACATTAAAAAAATTCAGAAAAAAGAGAGCAGAGTTTTTTTGTCATACATCTGTAGCTAAAAACATGACTAAATATTTTAAATATTTGTTATGTAAAATATGTGCTGATGGACCCCACCGCTGCTCCTCACAACAGGAAATATCTGGAGCTTGTAGTAAATGACCCTTCAATAGGACTTGAGATGAACAGGAGTGGAGATGGGTATGGAAATGCAGCAGAAAAAAAATAAATAAATAATGGAAAAGGGATCTGGCGCAAGTGCCTTCATCATCCTCCATTCATGATGGTGAGAAAGACAGAAAGTTTTTAGATGCGCGATATGAGATCAGTGAAAGAGAGCATGAGATGGAGGAATTATATGTCTTCTTGATTTATAATACATTAGTTGTAATATAATTTATACAACCAAAATAAAAATACAGCATAAATAAAGCATGTACTTTATGACCTTGTCTCTTCTGTCTCAAAGGAGAGACAGAAAAGTTGTTTTAATTAGGAAGGACCATAAGATAGACGTGGTCAGGAAATATGCAGAGTTTGTACTGGGAAGTCAAACTATCAATCATTAGATCTCAAAATGCTAATCAAAAATCAAGTTTCAAAGACAAAAGCAGAGCCCAAAGAGCTGTAGATTCAAACAAAGTAAAGGTTAGTTCATAATCGCTTGCAGTATCCTGATCTCAGATAAACTGAGTACACAAGCTGATCTATATGTATGGTGGTGCTTATGATGCCACCCGTAGCGTAGTCTCAAGCTTTAACTGTTGTGTCAATCAATGATGCTAAGAATGAAAAAATAAAAAAGAATAAATGTAAACTTTGTTTAAATTCCTAATCAAAAACAAAAAAATAAGAAAATCTCCCATTACAACACTGTCTAATTTAACCAGTAATTAACCTCCGATTAACACCCTTAGTAGAAACTCTGACACCACTGATTTGCATGTTGGTTGGAGACAGACAAACATTTCACTGTAGACTCTTACAAGTGACAATATTACTATTACTACTACTTGTAGTACTTCACAAAGAAGGGTACCCCCTTCTGGCCTGACATAGGTACGGTTTTGGGACTATAAACTGTATGTAACAAGGTTACTTTTGATGCAGTATGAACTTGATTTCTGTCCTACTCTTTGTCAAACTGGTAACGTTGTTGAGTAAAGGTTTAAGCAGTTGTTATAGGAGAACATGGCCTCCGACAAACTCATCAACAGATGCAGGGATCGAGTGTGGATGGTCATCCAGTTGATTTTGCCACTCCATTCCTTCATGCACTCCAGAAAACTGTGCAAATACAAACACTCTTCTGGGAATTCTCAGTCATGCAGTACCTGATGGATCCCTAAAGCAAGATCAAAAAACCTGTGCATCCAAGGATAACTTCTCAAACCACTCGATACTCTACAGACTATTCTCAGGTACTCACATGCTTGAAGCCACCCAGGAGGCTCGACACATATGCTGTGTGAACGTTACCCTTTGGGTCGCTTGGAACAGCCTTGTGCTAACAAGGGATGAGACGTTATTACAGGGCTGTTGCAGGTACATTCATAGCCTGCTTAAGAAATGATTGTACCTTGAACAGCCTGCAGGAAGGATAGGAAGTGGAAATAAGCGGAAAGGCATGATAAAAGAAAGAGCCAAACCAGGCCATCCACAACAGCAAGGCACTTTCCCCAAACTGACTGGAGAGGCTGGAAGAAACAACACCTTTTTCTGGAAAGAGCAACACTTGGACAACCCATAGGGAAGTATGCCCCCCCATTTCAGTCATTTGTCTAAAATCCCAGAGGGACCAGAGACAATCTAGAAGAAGCTTGGCTTGCTGCTGGAAGAGATTTTGGTGAGGCCAGCAGGGGTTTCTTACCCTGTGGTCTGTGGATCCCAATGCCCCAGTGCTGTGATGAGGTCACTCTTCTGTAAAAATTGGTGCCGTCTTTTAGATGAGCTGTATAAATGATGTTGTGACTCTCTGTGGTCATTGCAGATTCATGAGCATCTTCCAATAAGAGTGGGTACTCTCTGCCTAAATGGCCCATCACGGCCTAGTCATTCTGGCCCTTATTGGCTCTCTCTCTTGCCCCCGCCCTACCTAATAGCTAATGTGTAGTGAGCTCACAGGTGCAAAAAATGACTGCCATCTTATCATCCAGGAGGATGATTCACATTGGTGATGTTTGGATTGGCACCCCCCTCTCTATGTAAAGCACTTTGAGTGTCCAGAAAAGTGTTATATAAATGCAATGTCTTCCTTTTTTTCCCAAACCAAACAGCATAAAAACATCCATAAAAAAATTTCACATTACTAGTGATACAGAATCCATATATCAAGTCATCCAGCTGAGTGGTCTCAAAGTGCAAACTGCATGCATTTCTTGTGAAAATATTGTTAAATTAATACCTACAGAAAATCAAATCAGTGTATTGCAGAATAAACACATTCACACGGGGCAGCGCTTTTGTATTAAATAACCACCTCTGCCTGTCAATGTGTTTCCTTTGCATGTACTGCTCTAATTTTCTTAAAATATTTATTTAAAAATATTTCAGCAAAAAATGCATGCACTTTGCACGTTTTCAGCTTACTGACTAGTGTGTGGCATACATTTCTTTATTTTTCTCCTCCAGGATAAAGTCTTCTAGCTTAAAATTTTTCATCCTTCAATTTCTGATTTAGGCTTTGGCAAAAGAGAGAAAAAGTATGCTCCATTTCTGACTATCTTTCATCTCCTGATTCCTTTTCAAATCCATCTTTGTGCATTATTTCTATAAGGGCACAACACATACTGTAGGTGAAGTAGATATGCCCACCACCACCATAAACACCCCCATTAATGTGATGGTATATGACTCCTGCTTCACTTGCTTGTGTGCTACAAGGAGAGGTTTGTGTTGTAGGCAGGGACAATGTATTGTATTGTGCTCTGGTGTGATGTGCAGTATTAAAAACAGGGTCTGTTATTCCCAAAGTACTCTATTGACTCAAACAGCAATTCATACTCAGGAATACCAGACACTGGCATCTCATCTGTGCACATTTGTCCCTTGCACAGTTCTACTCTAGTTTTTGCTGGGATGGATTTTATTCCTCCAATTCTTCTAGTTTCTCTTCTCTTTTTAGAAAGATCCATGTTTTAAAATTGCAAATTACATGTGAACTGAAGTAGTCTGATCAGCTCAGAGTGAATGCAAACCGGCTGATAGTTTAAATACAACTTTATGCAGCATTTAACATGAAATGTATGCTTATTTGTAAATTTATCCTTATCCAATCTAAAGTAAGCTCATATTCTTTAATATAACCCCAATTCCAAAAACGTTGGGACAGTATGGAAAATTCTAATAAATACAAAATGGAAAGATATGCAAGTTCTTTTCTCCCTGTACTATTTTGAAAACAATACACCACCACCTTATTTGATGTTTCACCGTGTGAATTGAATTGTTTTTGGAAAATACACATTCATATTAAATCTGATGACTGAAACATGCTCCAAAAGAGATGGACGATTGAAGGGCTTAGCATTGTGTAATATCACCATTTATTTTAACAACACTTATTAAGAATTTGAACACTGACGACACAAAAAAGATAAGTTTAGCGAGTGTAATTTCCCCCATTCACCCATTTGTCAGGTGTACAACTGCACAGGGACTTCATGGCCGTATTTTGCGCTTCATAATGTGCCTCCCAGGTCAGCACTGTGGAAGGTCAATCTTAAAATTGCATTGCCTGCTTACACAGCCAGGCAGAATGTGGTTTGGCATTGTCCTGCTGAGAAATGCAAGGATGTCCCAGGAAAGCAGTATATGTTGCTCCAAAATGTGAACATATCTTTCGGCATTAATGTGCCCTCACACATGTGCAAGTTACCCATAGGCACTGACACACACCCACAGATGCTGGCTTTTGGACCTGATGTTTATAATAGTTGAAAGATCCTTTGCATCTCTGGTCCAGAGAATAAGACAACTGTTTTTTTTCCAAAAACTATTTGAAACGTTGACTTGTCAAACCACAACATGTGACTCCGCTGTGCTACTTTCCATCTCGGATGACATTGAGCCCAGTGCTTCTGGACAGTGTTGATATATGGCTTCTGCTTTGCATGGTAAAGCCTTAACTTACAGTACATCTGCAGATGCAGCAGTAAATGGTGGTAAATGACAAAGGTTTAATAAAGTATTCTCCAGCGCATATCATGATGTCCATTACAGATTCATGACAGTTTTAAAGGCAATGAATATAAGGGATCAGAGATCACACACATTTCAGCCTTGCCCTTTACACTCCAATCTTTTAATTAAATTGTGCACTGTTGAGGGTGAAATGTCCAAATTCCTACTGATTTGTCTTTGGGGAATGTTGTTCTCAAAGTGCTGGATTTTTCTCAGATGCATCTGTTTCCCAAATTGCATTGATCCAATCTTGTCCTTGAAGGGCTAGGCCAGGGGTGTCCAACTACAGTCCTGGTGGGCCGCAGTGGCTGCAGGCTTTCATTCTAACCCTTTTCCTAATCAGTGACCAGTTTTCACTGCTAATTAACTCCTTTTCCCTTTATTTCAATAGCCCAGATTTTAAGAATTCAGTCTGCTTAATTGATTTGTTTATTCATTAAATGGCAGCCAAACAGAAATGAGATGTGAAACGAGCCAACAGATGACCAGCTAAATTTGAATGTCAAACTCCAGCCAATTTCACTCCAACCAGTTTCTTAATGAGAAACCAATTCCTGCTGTTAATTAAAGCCATTATTGAATATCAGGACTTGTTGCTGCTCTCATTCTGCCACAGCAGACTGATTTTCTGTTTTTTCTAAGACCACAGTAGAGATGCTTTGGTGACCTGAGCAGACCAACATGACTGAGACCTTCACCTTTCTTTATTTTTAGGTTAGCTGGTCATGTGGCAGCTTGTTTTGTGTCTCATTATTGTTTGGCTGCTGATTAAGAAAAAAGAAACAACTAAAGGGTCGGAGTCACGTCAATTAAAACAAGTTAATTAGCAGCAAAAATGGTGCACTAATTAAGAAGATAGAATGAAAACCTGCAGCCACTGCGGCCCACCAGAACCGGAGTTATACACCCATGGGCTGGGCCTTTTCTGAAGGCTCATTATAGACTATTAAATGATTACCTCACTTGTTTCGCATCACCTTGTTATTTCATACTAATATTAGTCCTAAACTATCCTCATCCCAACTTTTTAGGAAAGAGTTGCAGGTATCAATTTCATAATAAATGTGTATGTTTAAAAACAAGGCAGTTGGTTAGGTAAAACATGAAATAGCTTGTCTTTATACTGTTTTTGTTTGAACACAAGTCAGAGTAAATTTACAAATCACTCCTTTTTGTTTTTATCCGAATTTCCTACACTGTACCAGATTTTTTGGAATTGGGGTTGCAGCTGCTTTTAGGCTAGTAGTTGTCACAGATGGACATCTGAGGATTACCTTCCGGGCTCAGCTAATGTATGCAATACTACTTCAGGATGACAGGGGGCACTTTTACTAACAGTATCATCTCTTCTTCCCTGCGCAGCACCAAGAAGACAGCCAATGAGGGTAACTGAAGCCCTCCCACCACGCCCTGAGAAGCTCTGGCTCTTCGAGTCAGGACCCATCGAAACCAGGTGCCTCATTTTGGACTCGAGCTGTCATATGAAGAAGCTCCCCAAACCAGGCCCACTCAGGAGAGACGCTTTAAGTAATATGCCTGCTTGGCTAATGAGGCAGTTGAAGTGCCTGTTTTCTGTTGTGCCACCGATCATTTATTCCTTTTCTGCTTTGTGGTGCCTTGCATTAAAGTGTCCAGTTGCTACCCTAACTATTCTTTGTGATTCCTCCAGTTGTTCAACCTTTCACGTAGGATACAATTGCACCTCAGGGCACCTGGGCCATTCGCTGTTCAAATTTTTAGTCTAGGTTTCTATTGACTAAAGTTAGCACGGTCTCTCATGTTTTGTCTTTAGGGATTTTGGTTTTCTTCTACTGTCAAGATGTACTGCAGTCATTCCTTCAGTCATTTGTTTCTTCATTCATTTTCTGAACCTGACAATTGTGAAGTAGATTTGAAATGCAGAGATACTGAAACCATTTCAATTCAATTCAGTTCAACTGATTCTTATATAGAGAACTTCATGAATGACAGACTCTGAACATAAAGATGATTAAAAAATAAAGTAAAAACAAAAGTTAAGAATATGAACTACTTACATACATAAGCACCCACATCTATCAAAATAAACAGTAATGGAGAGAGAGAGGGAGAGAGCTACGTAAAATTGTCAGAACAGCTCCCAGAGTTGATCTAGGAAATGAAACAGAAATTATGCCAACCTAAAGGCCTTGCCTGTTGGCACTAGAAGAGAGGAAAACAAAACTCTAGTAGGTATTGTTTTCAGAGAAAAGAAGCCTGTGGGTGGAGTCAGTTAAGTTTACTTTGACTTTTATTTCATTGCAGACAGTATGAACCCAGTGTATTTCATGTCTTGTCTGTCAACTTCATTTCAGTTGTTAATATACATCCATTCCTGCATTTCAGGCCTGCCACACATTACAAAAAAAAAACTGGGATGGTAAAACATTCATCACTTTGAAATGGCGCCATTCCTTCTTGCAACACTTAAAAGACATTTTGGCACTGAGGATACCGAGCGATGAACCGTTTCAGGTGTAATTTTGTCCTTCTTCCTTCAAACACATATTAAGTTGTGCAACAGTACAGGGTCATGTTGTCGCATTTTTCGTTACAAAAATTTTCCAGTCCTGTATCCATACTCTCTTCCTAAGCAGCCATGCCTTTGTAATGCGTGTAGAATGTGGTTTTGCATTTTCTTGTTAAAAATGCATAGATGTCCCTGTAAAAGATGTCATCCTGAAGGCACCATATGTTGCTCTAAAATCTCAATGTACTTTTCTGCATTAGTGCTGCCATCACAGAAGTATAAATTACCTTTGCCAAATGCACTGACACAACCCCCATACTATGACAGACCCTGACTTTTGTACTTGTTGCTGATAATAGTTTGGATGGTCCTTTTCTTCTTTGGTCTGGAGCACACAGCATCCATTTCTTCCAAGAGGGATGTGGAATACTGATGGGTCTGACCACACTACATGTTTCCTCTGTGCGATGATCCATCCCACATGCCTCTGAGCACAGAGAAGTTGACGCCACTTCTGGACATGGTTAACATAAGGTGGTATTTGTGAATATAACTCCCTATTTTATTGCTTGAAAATGGTTTGCCAAAGTAATTCCTTGCCCATGTGGTTATATCAGCTATTGATGAGTGATGGATTTTGATGCATTGCCGTCTGAGAGATATCGGAGATCACAGGTATTCAGCTTAGGCTTGTACCTTTGTCCTTTATGCACAGAAATTCCTACAGATTTCTTGAATTGTTTAATGATATTATGCCCTGTAGAAGGAGAAATATGCCAATGCATTCCAATCTTTCTTTAAGGAACATTGGCTTTAAACATTTCAATAATTTTCCTTATGCATGTAATGACAAACTTTAGATCCTCTGCCCATCTTTGCTCCTCAAAGACTCTGCTTTTTGTGGATACTACTTTTGTACTAAATCATGATTACAATCACCTGTTGACATCACCTGTTTGAAATCACATCATTATTTAATTATTGTACCTCATTACTGGCCCTAATTTGCAACCCATCCCAACTTTTTTTGGACTATGTTGTAGGCCTGAAATGCAGGAATGGATGTATAGTAACAGACGACACATGAAATATCTTGGGTTCACACTGTCTGCAATGAGATAAAAGTCAAAGTAAACTTAACAATCACTGTTTTTTTATTTGCACTTTCTATATTGTCCCAACTTTTTCAGATTTGTGGTTGTAGCTGTGTCAGTTGGCAAGTCTGAAATGGTTTCCTATCATAGTGTACGTATTTGTTCATTTCTCCCTAGTTGCTCCTTGGAAAAGCCAGCTTCCCATGACTCTAAACTGCATAAGCAGGATTTAATGAAGGACAGAGAGTTTGTTATCTTCTATTTCTATGCAATCAAAGGATTATCACAAAATAGTTTATTCCTGGGGTTTATTGGCAAGTTTTCAAAAATATTACCACTTAATAATTGAACAAATTAAAATGAGGACAGTTTATCTGTGACTGGAGTCCAATAGATTGTCACAGCAGGACAGTTTTTCCAGTAAGTTCGAGCTTTTTTCCAGTAAGTTGCAAATTTGTAGTCAGTGTACTTAGGGTTTTTTAGAACTAATCGGGTATTTTGTTAGTAGTTCACAAGCAATTGTCCCATTTCCCTTTTTCCAGAATGGCTTTCTTATACATTTTACAAATGATTAAATCAATTCTGTGTTGTGTAGGGCCAGAACCTACTCAACATCAGGGTAGGGGTGTTACTTGGGGGGGGTATGAGGGATTTGGACTGCACCAGGTGACATCCAAAAGACCACTGTAACCAGTAGGGGGCACCACCAAGCCCCAAACTCCAGCAACAATCACATCCCAACATAGTTATGGGTTCAAATATTTTCTGCAAGAGTGGTGACTATGAATCCCTGTAGCCCCCCTTTGGCAGCCCCTACCCACGTAACCCAACAGGGCTGCTCCATGGCACTACAATTCAAAGCATTCCCTGCAGGCGTCCGTATGGGTGCTAAAGCCCAAGGATGCTGTTATCTAATGTACTGGGGGAGCAGATAGTCCAAGCTAATTGCCTCCCACATCTTTTTATTATACTGGTCTCCCAGCTGGATGAGGATTTTGATCTATCGCAGCCGGGATACCAGAAAACCTATTTCTGCAAGGGCATCTCCTGCCTGCCTTCTGGCTGAGGCAGAACATTCCTTGCCTGTCTCTTTGCACTTCCGATATGATGGCCTCCCATCTAGGCAAGGAACCTTGACCCATTCCAGCTGGGATGCTTGACCATGCACACCTTCCATCACACTGTCCATAAAATTTTTGAGCAACAATAAAATCATCAAATATCCATGAACTGAAATCACCAAAGGGGTGATCAACATTATGTTAAGGGGATCTGTTCATCAAGTCACCCAGGGGCCTATGGGAGTCTTAACCTGGCCTTGGTTACCGCACTAGGTGACACCAAACCTGGCGTCACCACTGCATGAGGCACTAGTCCATCACAGTCTAGAATAACACCCCCATACCAGGTCAATTTAGAATCTGTAATTAGATTCTTTTCACAAAATTCAAAGGGATACATTGGCAGATAAATCTACATTCGCTTAGTGAGTCAGCAGTGGATCGTGTTTTTTCCATTTCTCTGCTTTCACTTCTAAGAATCCATTTTTGCAATGGAAGAAGTATTGTTGAAAGACCACTACAGAAGAAAACTAGAAAAAGGCTTTACAATTTTCTTAGAGGTATTCCTTTATAATTACTAAGGCCTGTTAAGTTTCCTATGCCAGTCTGCTAACAGTTTCAGCTAACCTGTTTTTTTTTGTTTTTTTACTTTCTTGTATACGAAGGATAGGGAAATTGTTGTAATCATCCAAAACTTGAACCTCAAGATTTTGATGAATCTTGATGTTTTAGACCTCCCTGAGTCAGAAAATGCCATTCTTTGAATTACGTCTGTGCGTCTGTCTGTATGTAAACATGATAACTTGAGTGCTATTTTACTTAGGTCAACCAAATTTTGCATACAAGTATTTGGTACAAAGCATAGATTTCTGTCAAGTGTTTAGCTAATTCCGCTAACCAGAAGTGGTACTTTGTTATTCATGCAGCTGCAGAGTCCAATTTATTCAACTTTACTTTTATAATAAATGTTCAATATATTATTAATGTGATTTGATTCGTTGTTGATGGTTCTTTAATGTACATAATATAAAAATATAATCATTGTCTGGTGGAGATTGTTAGTCAAAAAAAATGTGTTTAACTACATTACAGATATATTATGTTGTGTATACTGAGCAGGAGCAGGTGCCTTTGCATAGTCATGCTCCGTAGAGAAGGGATCTGCGGTGCCATTTTCCATCAGCACAGACTCTCACACATTAACTCGGAGTTCAGCATTTTAACCAGATTTCTATATCAGCACAACACTAAAATTGTTTCAGTTGAAATGGCCCAGGATCAAACTTAAGGCAGCATGTAAACTTTATATATTCATCAGATTTGAAGTGGAGGCTACAAATATTAAGTGCTGCCATGATTGGACCTTTTTTTCTATTTTGATTGCTTGGATCCATTTTATTCTCTGTTTTACATCAGTGCAAAAACTGTAGAAACTCAGGTAAGGATGTTTTTGATTAGAATTTGAACACAGAGGCTCACTACAGTATAACTGGAAAAGAGTTTACCAGTGGGCAACTTGCTCCCTAAAGATGAAATACAGAAGTGTGAAAAGGGCTAATTAACCCAGGATGCATGCCTTTGGGATGCTGAAAGATACATAAAGTACATAGGTGGAGTGGTGGCTCAGAGGCTAGGGATCTGCACTGGCAATCGGAAGGTTGCCAGTTCCGATCTCGTAAATGCCAAAAACGGACGCTGCTCTGTTGGGCCCTTGAGCAAGGCCTTTAACCTGCAATTGCTGAGCGCTTTGAGTAGTGAGAAAAGTGCTATATAAATGCAAAAAGTTATTATTATTATTACATTAAGAACCATCCCACAAAGGCACACAGAGAAGGTGAAAACTCACATTCAGGATGCAGGATCCATGAAACAGAAGTGCTAACCACTGTATTACTACCCACCAAGTTTCAAACAGGGGTTTTTCACTTGAGAATCCTTTCTACATTTTATTTTGTCAGCACTGTTAGGCTTACTTAAAGTTTTCGCTGTTACTATCCTAAACCAAACTTTATGGTGAATTGTCTCCTTATGAAATGATGTTCTTGCTATTCCAAGGCTTCATAAAGAAACCTTATGTAGAAATCTTAGTTTTTGTTCTTGTAGGACATTTCTGGCTGGGTTTGACTATTTTTCCTTCATTAGGAAAAAAGTGTATTATAATTTTATCAGCATCATTCTGTGACACTGTTTACCGAAGTCTGTTTCTAGGGTGTGGGGGCATGGACATGGGCTCCATCTGACATAATTAATGACGCCGTTAATATGACATGTTTAATACTAGCATGACACATTTCTCCTTATGCATGAGTGAGATTAAACTCTGTAAAAACAATCAATTTATTTGTTATAGATTTTTCTGCTTTTCTGCTTCTCAAAATTATTACTTTCTCTCCTGACTATGAATTTGTTTAGAGGTTCAGGCTTTGGTCATTTAGATATCTTTGTCTTCTCTGTAGTGACTCTCTTTTGAACTTGACTTGTTTCAATTCCCAGTCCTGGTTTTAACCATCTTTTCTTCTTTTTCAGCCTCTGAACATAGCACTTTATGGACTGATGGGAAGAAAGGATGTTTAATGGAGGAGTAATTCTGCTATGTGGCATTTCTGTGTAAAATGTTCTGCTTCTCATCCAAGTGGCCATCCTTTTATTTATACATTTATTTTTTGAGTTGGCTTATTTCAGTCCAGGGATGAACTGGGATCAAAGCCTGTTCCACTAAAATGTACACTACTCGTACATTAACATTCCTTATTGATTTGTAAGTATAGTAGTTTGGTTTACTCAATCAAAGGTTGTATAGATGCCATATGTCCCTTTGATAGTTTTGCATCTGTTCTGTCCTTCCTTTCACCAAACTAGGCCGTGCTGTATATAGTCTTTGTCAGTTTAATGGTCATCTTCCAGATTTACCCAGGTTGGACAGAACATTAAATGGTAATTGAATTAATCCTTTCATCAATCAATCCCTTTTCAAACTTGCTTTGTACAATTCAGAGTCTTTTGTGAGTAGACCCCATGCCCAGTTCAGGCCGATAAAAAGTAGTGTTCAGGATTATGTGATTAATCATGGTAAACATAGCTCACATATAGCAAAAAAATAAGAATATGGGCCAATTTTTCCTTTCTGAGCTGACGTCATTAGCATAAAAATGCACCCAGGTGAATGGAATGCCCTTCTTTACTCTACCTGTGCTGTATAATATGCTTTGTTGATATTCCAGACAGTCAATTGCATGCTAACTACACAAAGAGCACATTCTTTGCCACATGCCTGTGACTAAGCAGGTAGCACTTTTGTGATGTCATTGCTGTTTCCCATTCAAAACAGAGACTCAGTTATTTTAGGCACAACTGAAAACTCTGAAAGTGGGTTTGTTGATATGTTCATTAAGTTCTTAGTGGACCGTAAATGTTGTTGTGACCATAGCAGGGTCCATCACATCTATTCCTAATCTATGCACGAAAATTTCTGTAACATGTAATCTGGCGAGGTTATGTAGGACTTTCTACTGCTATTCTACTTGGCTCTGTAAACGGGATCCTGGGAAGGGATTTTCCAGCTGCATCACACGTGGAGATTGGTTATGAGTCAGGCACTTAACAATTAGTCCCAGTGCACACTGAATAACAAAAATGTTTAGGAGTCTTCAGGGAAAACTTATCTCACTCATTGACTGATCAAGTTTTAGTGAAGAAGACTGGCTGTGTTTTTTCCACTCATGGCATGACTCCATTTTCTACTGTTAGTTCTCAAGGATTTCTCAAACACTCAAAATGACACTTTATTTAGGTGTTAAAGGACAACTTGTCTTTGCAAGTGATATTCAATGAATTGGATCTCATGATTTGTCCCAAATTGTCAACTACGTTTCTGCCAATGCCTACGATACTCAATGAGTCGAGTTTCCAGGTTGTCACAAACCTGCAGGCAGTTAAAAGTTCAGCAATGAGATGATATAGAATCTCTTGAAATAAATATATCCACAAACTTTAAAATGATTCCCTTTTTAGTTCCTGGGTTCATTTGAGAAAGTCATGTGACATTTAGTCTTGAGACTAAGCCCAGCTAAGTATAGGCTAAAATCTGGCGTGTAGAACTATGAAAATCCTTCAAGCCCTTGTATTTTACTGCACATTTTTCCTCAAAGTTGTACATCATCCTCTTTAATAAAACTCCTGTGTGTGTCCAGGTGTCCATGTGTGTGTGTGTCTTCTGGTGAAGTGCGCATGCGCGGGGCCACACGGCATGTGTTCAGTCTCTTCCTGTGCATTCCCTGTGCAGAGAGAGAGACGCATACAGGTGCGTGCGCGTGAGACACACACACACACAGGCGTGCGCGAGACAGACACACACACAGGCGCGAGAGAGAGAGGCAGACAGACACACACACACAGGCGAGAGACACACACACACAGACATAGAGGCGCGCGCTTAAGAGAGACACACACACACGCGAGGGACAGACACACACACACGCAGGCCTGTGAGAGAGACACACAGGCGCGCGCGTGCATTGTTGCAATGTTACTTTTCTTTGTTATTTATTAAGTCGTAAGGCTATAGCGCGAACTCTTGCAGTGTTAGTTTTCTCTGTTGTTCAAGATTTTCTTAGTGTTATTCAGTGTTTTTACATTTAGTTTACTATTACGCTGTGCATTCAATGGTATAATTAACTATATTTGTGCTTAAAAACTTAAAAAATATATATTTACATACAGTTTGTACAGTCTGGAACGGATTAATTGTATTTACATACAATCCTATGGGGGAAATTACTTCGGTTCACGACCAAATCGGGTTACAACCAGAGTTTTGGAACGAATTATGGTCGTGAACCGAGGTTCCACTGTATTACTGTCAGACAAAATTACAGGCATTTTATGGAAATACAAACCAGTATTACTGAGAGAGAAAATTAAAGGCACACAATACAGTGACGCATATTACAGCCATATACAAGGTCTCTTGCCATTTAATATAGACTGTTCCTACTAATGTTTATGCACTACTGTTCTAGCGCCCGTTATTGTAACAGGCTTAATGTCTAGTTTTTTATAACAGCTTAACTTGTGCTCAGGATATTTCAGTGAACGTCAGGAACTGCACCTTAGATATACTCCTTAGATTCTTTTTCACAAGATGAGAACCTACTTCAGTTTTCACTAATATTTTACACTCCGTTCCAATGTAAATGCTAAAAAGTGTCTCTTGCGAGCACTTAAACTAGGACAGGTTCTGTTTCAGTGTGAGAAGAATTTTAGCACACCACTGACTGCCTCCAATCTTCTTTTATGATGGCTTATTGTCTACATCAGGGATGAGAAATGTCAGTCCTGGAGGGCTGAACTGGCTGCAGGTTTTTGTTCCAACCCAATTATAAGACGTCAACTATTTCTGTAGAAGCACTTATTGCCCATACAACAGTTTTAGGCTTCATTTTAATTTTCTCGCTTGTTAAGATTCACTAGCCTTGACTGCGTAATTCAGTCTTAAACAGCTGCATTCACTGTTTTCAATTGCTCCTTATTAGCATTAAGATGCAGCAGGTCTTCCTCTAACTTGTTTCATTTACACCTGTGTGTATTCATCATAAACTGGCGGGTTTAATAAAATATTTAGAAGGAAACTGAAGAGAAAAATGTCAAGGATGGAGGATTACTCATCACTTTAAGGCTTCAAATCATTTGAATGTCATCCTTGGAAAGGAAGAAAATTTAATCTAATCTATTAAAATGACCTTAAAATGGCTGTGTTAAAACACAAAAAAGCCATGAAATTAAATAAGATCTGTTATTTCTAAGACTGGTTTATAATTGAGCAACTGAGTTGGAGCAAAAACCTGCAGTCATGGCTGCTCTCCAGGTGAAACACCTGCCTTCATATGTGTGTCATTATTTTTTATCCCTTTATAGTTTCATTTGATACATCTTTTTCTATTAAACTGGAGTTCTCATAACTGCATGAGAGCCTGTTACTTTTGTTTCTGAAGTGGTCTTCATGATCCCCACATCTATATTATCCTAGGAAGGCAAATCAAAGTGTCTGTCAATTAAGTGTCATGCTTTTGACTGAAGAATGAGATGTCCTAATGGAATGGCATTTTTTATCACCCAGTGTTACTCTCATTTCTATTGTGCTCCAGTCATCAACGTGGTCACTGATAAGCAACAAACCTACATACATAGAGGTATATCTTATAGATTATATGGTTTTCTTCTGAGTGAAAAAAGACTTATCCAGACCTTTTGGGAGTGCATTCACTATTTTCATGAGCTGCCTTTCCAACCAAAGCTTACTTATTGTGATTTATGCCCAGTACTAAAAGTGACCCAAAGTGTTTCTAGACATCTGGAGCCTCATAGGCACCTTTTCACCTTTATCATGGGAAATGCCCTGCAGCATCTGTCAGTTGATTTTCTGTTTAACAAGAATTACAAGATACAGCAACACTTTGTCATAAAAACTGAAAATGTAAATTTAAGGCCTGATATGAAATTCAGTTAGAATATGCAGTTGAATTCATATTGGTAAATACTGAATTTTTTCTGGAAATGACAGTAAGATATTTAAAGTGGCCTATATTATGTGGAATATAAGTTTAGTATTTTAGATATATTTACAGCTCCTGGTTTAATTCCAAGCCTGGACATTTTCTATATGTGTCCACATGGGTCTTCCTTCCATCACCTCCAGTTTAAATGATGACTCGAAATTGTCTCTATATGAGTGTGAGAGAAAGTGAGAACTTAAACCTTTCTTTTTTTCTGACTAGCTGTACCCCGTGGTTCTGCCTGCATAGTAGTGATATAGGACAAACTTTAAAAATCAATAAACAAACAGGTATCGCTAGCTAAGCGGACGCAAGGTACACTCCAACATGTTGCAAGAGGCAGACCGACTCGAATGGAGGCTGGCGTGTGAGTGAGAAGGACCACGCCCGGCTCCGCACTCCTGACATTACGCTTCCCCCTCCCATCGGCCCACAGCCTCTGTCTCGGATTAGCGAGAATAAATCTCTCCTGCAAGTGAACTATGATACTTAGCAGCGTGATGAGAAAAGTTGAAAAATCAACTGGAATGTTCAAGTAAATTATAGGAAAAAACCCGATCTAAATCTGTTAAGTAGTTCTCTCGTGAAAATCGGACAGAGAGACAGACAGACAGGCGTATTTTATGTATAGAGAGATGTTGTAAGATAAGTGTGCATGTCTGTGACTTACACACAAAAATGTGGGGCAGTTTGCACCCTGGTGTTTCTTCTGTTCCACGGAAGCATCCATGTTTGTGTGTATATTTTGCAGCACATGCTCAATCCATTCAGATAAGTCCATTTGGAATAAAAAAAATGAAGGTATGCAGAAAACTCTCCAGTCAAGTGGAGTTTTCATCATTGCTGTCAGCACTAACGCAGAAAGTATGAAATGGCTCATAGGTTCTGGAACCAACAATCCTGAAATGGATTTAGCAGTTAGATAATGGGTGGGCATTTATTATCGAATGGTGGGTGGTTTCTGTATGACAACATTCACTTAACTTTAGACACTCACAGGATAAGACAGGATGACAAAGTGGCTCTGTACTCTTCATCACTTCAGAGGGATGACAATTTATAGTGTAGTAGCTGAGGAAAAAAGGTGGAAAGGTTAAAATGTAAAAAGTAATTACGAATTTTGTGTTACTCTTAAACTTGTTGCATTTAGTACATTGCTATTGTTAGTGTTGGGAATTGTCATTTATACAATATTCATCTTATGCAAACAATCCCAAATGGCAATGTATAACTCCAGAAATTATATGGTGGAGTCTTTGTGGTGCTGTTTCTGTGTTGAAAAATCTGCTACATAACACTTGATACTTTGAAACAGTAGCTCTGTTTCTTAGCTTTACCAAGTACTAATTCTTAGCATTTGCTGTAAATTTTACTGACAAAAAAATTATTGTGTTAAACTTAAATATAAGTGGTGACCCTGGTTCAATATGTAGGTCTACAATCACTCCCTCCAATGTTTGGCTGCCCCCACCATGGATGGGTTTAACAAAACCAAATCTCATATGTCAAAAATTGACTTATGGCTTCAAATACATCAACAGAGTCAGGATGTTTGCAATGGGGGTATAGTGAAGATTATACTTGCAACTCCATATTGCAATAAATGTCTCTGGAAAAAACATGACCACACTTTTGTGCTGAAAAGAAGAATATTGCCTTAAGATCAAGAGAAGAGATGTGATCAGAGATTGTAACTCGGAGTTAAGAAAAAGTGAAAGATGAGTATAAAAAATTAAAGTCAAAAGAAAAGACAAAAATTTGGTAACAAAATGCAAAAAAAACTCATATCAAAATATACTGTGAAAATCAGAGGTTGTTATCCGCAATCTTGGATAGAGATGTAATCTTAATGATTTGCCTTTAATCCTGTCATCTCAATGAAGTCACCAAGGAAACAAAATAACAAGGAAACAATAAAAATAAAAATACTCAAATCTTGCAGAAGAGAACCATAAAACAAAATAATAAACAGAATAGCTGTATTAAAAAAATCAAATTAGGCATAGAAAATCCAGGAGAAATGGTACAGAAAAACCTGAAGAAATTAAATACCATGTTCTTCTTTTTGGCTGTTCCTGTCACATCGGATCATCTGTTTCCATATTTTCCTGTCCTCTGCATCTTCCTCTGTCACACCCAACACCTGCATGTCCTCCCTCACCACATCCCTAAACCACCTCTTAGGCCTTCCTCTTTTCCTCTTGTCTGTCAGCTCCATCCCTAGCATCCTTCTCCCAGTATACCCAGCATCTCTCCTCTGCACATGTCCAATGTGACACAATCCCCTCTGGCTTTGTCTCCAAACTGTCCAACCTGAGCTGACCCTCTAATGTGCTTATTCCTAATTATGTCCATTCTCCTCACACCCAATGCAAATCTTAGCATCTTTGACTCTACCACCTCCAGCTCTGTCTCCTGCTTTCTTGTCAGTGCCACCGTCTCCAACCCATATAACAAAGCAAGTCTCACTACTGTCCTGTAGACCTTCCCTTTCACTCTTCCTGGTACCCGTCTGTCACAAATCATTCCTGATTCTCTTCTCCACCCAGTCTGCACTTTCTTCTTCACCTCATTTCCATACTCCCCAATACTCTGTACTGTTGATCCCCAGTGTTTAAACTCATCAACATACATCCAACTCTGCTCCCTGCATCCTCACCATTCCCCTCACCCCCCTCTCATTCACACACATATATTCTGTCTTGGTCCTACTGACTTTCATTCCTCTCCTCCCTAGAGCATATGTCTACCCATACAGGGTCTCCTCAACCAGCTCCCTTCTCTCGCTACAGATGACAATGTCATCAGCAAACATCATAGTCCATGGGGACTCCTGTCTAATCTTTTCTGTCAACCTGTCCATCACCATTGCAAATAAGAAGTGCAATCAGAAACGAACCCTCAGGTAATCCCATCTAAACCTTAAACACATCCGTCACTCCTACTGCAGACCTCACCACTGTCACACTTTCCTCAATACATATCCTGTACCACTCTTACATAATTCTCTGCCACACCTGACTTTCTTATACAATACCACAACTCCTCTCGAGGCACCCTGTCATATGATTTCTCCAGGTCCACAAAGACACAATGCAACTCTTTGTGGCCTTCTCTATACTTCTCCAGCAACATTCTCAGAGCAAACATTGCATCTGTAGTGCTCTTTCCCAGCATGAAACCATACTGCTGCTCACTAATCACCACCTCCTTTCTTATCTGAGCTTCCACTACTCTTTCCCATAATTTCATGCTATGGCTGTTCAGTTTTATCCCTCTGTGTTACTACAGCTCTGCATATCACCCTTTTCTTAAAAATCAATATGAGTACATTTCTTCTCCACTCCACATGCATCTTCTCACTTTCCAGGATTGCATTAAACAATCTGGTTAAAAACTCCACTGTCATCTCTCCTAAACACCTCCATACTTCCACAGGTATGTCATCTTGGTCAACAGCCTTCCCATTCTTTATCCTCTTCATAGCTGTCCTTACTTCCTCCTTGCTAATCCTTTCCACTTCCTAGTTCAGTATCTCCACATCATCCAACTTTCTCTCCCTCTCATTCTCTTCATTCATCAACCTCTCAAAGTACTCTTTCCATCTGCTCAACACACTCTTCTCACTTTTTAGTACATTTTCATCATTATCCTTCATTTCCCCAACCTGCTACTGATCTTTCCCAGCTTGGTCCCTCTGCCTAGCCAATTGGAACAGGTCCTTTTCTCACTCCTTGTTGTCCAACCTCTCATACAACTCATCATACGCCTTATCCCCTTGGGATTAATAAAGTATTTATCTATCTATCTATCTATCTATCTATCTATCTATCTATCTATCTATCTATCTATCTATCTATCTATCTATCTATCTATCTATCT
>JANRMT010062819.1:69675702-69709578 GCA_026402145.1 Polypterus bichir lapradei
ATCTATCTATCTATCTATCTATCTATCTATCTATCTATCTATCTATCTATCTATCTATCTATCTATCTATCTATCTATAACAACTTCAATTTGACGAACATGAACTAATCATGAAAATACAAGTTTATTTGTAAATAAGCTATTGGCAGTTGAAAATGAAGGAAAGAAAACATATAGGCAGAAACTAACCCGAGATGAAATATGTGTCACCCAGCAGGACAAATTCACTCATACCTGGTCATTCATTCTGTCTGTTGTAATGATGGTGGAGTGTTTAGGAACAGTCCATAAAACATTAAAGGTAAAGTGCACCATAGCCAGGAACTCAGCCAGAGATGTTAAGTTTTGATCAATAACCAAATGATCAACCCTGTTGCTCATAAACTATCAGCTTCGACAAGCAGACATTCAAATTAACAGGTCACCAAGCAATTCCATTAAGAAGCAACTCTACTCAGTAGCTGCATGAGAAATCCATACTTTTGCATTCCAAGTACTGTAACTATTTATGTCTACTACTCTTCATAAAGACTCTGGTGATTTTGAATCTATATTTAATAAATTCTTTATACTGTATTATATCTTACCCCAGTTCTTCACTCATTTATCTCCTGTCCCAATTTAAAGATAAAATAGATAGGTTATACTGTATCTACCAATAGAGAAGGGCAGGAGAGGACTTATGTACATTGAATCACTCTACCAGAGTCCAATTATTAAGCATGCCTTATACCTCAAAAAAAGAGAAGATGAGAATACATGACTTTTCAAAATTTAAATATACCATCCAAAAAGACTGTCTCACATTCCGCTCAAAACCTAATCTGAATAGTGAACAATTAGCTGAGGAGACAATTAGTATACACGTGTGGAAATCACAAAACCAACAAAATGACTATATCTAATGCACAGACATTTTCACAGCATGTTGAGAAGACACACATTGATAGTCAATGGTCATGTAGTCGGATAAAACGGCAGCCTATCACACCGTCCTCTGAAGCCATTATTTTTGTCATCCATAAGCAGGCAGTGAAAACCAAATATTACATAAGGCACATCCTCAAATAACCAGGAGAAGATTGTTTGTGTTGCCTATGGAACAAATGTGATGAGACTGTGTCCATCATGTTGTCAGTGCTTGTAAAACAATAGCCAATACTTTCTAGCACAATAACATGGCAACATACTGTACTTCCACTGAACAATACAAAAGGACAACAATTTTCAAGTGCCTAGGCAATGGTAGAGATGGAGCTTGGAGGAGCATAAAATTCCTATGAAAATCTGGGAACTCCCAGTACAAATTGATGTCAACTTTCATGCCAACCAACCAGACATCATCTATATGTACCTATCCTCCAATAAAACCTATAAAAGTGATATCTTGGTGCTGTCAGACTATAACATCAGTTAAAAAGAAGAATGTAAGTTAGAGCACTACCATCAGCTCTGGAATGAGATTAAAAGATTCTGGAAAAAGATGCTGAAGTTATTTCTATCATCATTGGTGCTACTGGGGTTATTGCTCAAACCATCAACTGATATACTGAAAAGCTCTTAACCAATATCAGCACTTCTATTCTGCAAAAACAAGTGGCAATATGTATGCCACCTATTGGTGGCAGAGGCCTTGGCATGCTTAGCAGTAATTAATACCAGATGTTTTCCTTTGAGCTGGTCTCTCCTGAATTGCCTGAAATCGTGAAAGTTGCTCCTAACCAAGACCTTCAGCTAAGCTCTCTGTCTAGAGATTTCTTGAACAGGTGTAATTTTAATACCAGCTAAAAAGCTGTGAAATCAAAAGAGCTGGAAATAATAATAATAACAGCAATAAACTAAGGGAAAAGTTATTACAATTTTGTATATATAATATTTTAATAAACTGTAATGATTATTCAATGTACTTCTCTGTGTCACTGTTTTTGCCTTTTATAGACTTCATTCAAGTCTGGGTATGTAAAATGTTTGCTAAGCTCAAATGTATTTATTTCCATTGATGTTGACTGAAGCATTAATGAAGTGACATTAAGTATGTTTGCAATACTTGGCATAGTGTCTCCCTATTTCATATAGTGCTTTACAACAGTGCCACTGCATTATCAAGGTGGAGATGCAGCAGAAGTGTGCCTCCCAAAAAGCACAAGAAAATGATCTGATACAGCTACAAACGAACATTATTACAACATTTAGAAACATGTTAAATGTTGCACAGTTAGGAGCTGGGCTTCAAGCCAGAAAACTAGCAGGTTTTTGGCACAGCATCTAGTCAGTTAAGCAAACAGAGCAAGGCTGCTCCCATTGGCTGGAGTGCTGGCATCAAGATATCTTTTCAGGTTGTTATATATAAAATTGAAGGAGTGAAAATACAGTAGAGGCGCTTATATTTCACATTAGTCCCGTTCCCCAGGTTTAAATCTATCCTGCAAAACAAGTTGACAGCCATGTAAATATAAGTTAAATCCAGAAATATATATCAAGGTTCATTTTATTATGACTGCTCTGTAAAACTGATACCTCCGACCCAAAACTGAGCTCCCACTCTACTACTCCTTTAGACCCTGACCTACAAAGTAACTGTCTGGGCAGTAGCTCAAAGCTTTTTTAGCCTTCATTTCATAATATGATAAAGGCACAAATCACATACATTATCTGTATAAGGTAAACATTAAAAAAATGCATTCACTAAAGAATTGTTCAGTCTTTTTAGACTAATTCAGTCTTGGAGGAAACTTTATTTATAAAATATAGCCTGTAGAAATAAACGCAGAATCTGCCTATCCTGACTGAGGTCACGGGTATAGATGAACAGAGGAAGATTCACAAATACAGTAAGAAGAGACCTTTCAGGCCATCAAAATTGTTTACTTGCTTACCAACTGATTTGTCCGAATATCTTGTTTAGATAAAAGTTTCCAAGGTTTAAACGTCAACTACAGGCCTTTCTAATGGGTTACGGATTCAAAATTAAGTTTTGCCTGAAGAAGTGCTGTCTTCCATCTGAAACGCATTAGAAGAGCCAAGCCAGGAACAAACAGATATTACCAGCACCAAGCATCCTTGTCATATGATTAGACTAAGGAAGAAGTCTGAATTCCTGGAAGAAATGTGGATTATGACCATTCATCTCATGGCTGCCTTATGTTGGCTGTGATTAAGGTCAACATAAAAGTCAATAACCAGAAAGGATTGGATTGAGATGAACTTGCAGTGCAAGTGTGGCCATCTATGATACAAGTATGCCTCAACAGAACAATAGTCAGATAAAAGTACATTTGCTGATCTTTAGAAGGTTAAACAATCATCAGGGCTTCTTATGGAACATGTCAGTGTAGTGATGTGAAAGCAGGACAGTGCTGGCTATGATGTTTCAGGTAGATTCTGAAACTGTCAATAATCATCACAGAAGGACAGGCAGATTGTGTCAACACCTTACTAGCACCCATGCTAGTGCTTTATCTATTCACTGAAATGTGGAACACTCCATTAATAATTCAACTTTAAATGTAATGATATCTACCTTTTGCCTAATTCTGCCAGACATATACGGAAGTTCCACCATAAATACATCGGCTCTGCAATGTAGTTTGATCCCTCAATAAATGTAGAAACAACATCTCTAGAAACTATTGTGAGGTGCAAGGAGACAAAAAGATGTCACAACAGGCAAACTTATAATGAGCGACAAGCAAAGATCCGATCCGAGTAGAATGTAATACCAGCAAACAACACAGGAGGGCGAATCAAAATTAAACCCAGAAACAGAAGGAAGATGAACCAAAATCTAGCAATAGGTCTATTTGATAAATAAGCTAACTATTCTGGAAGGGTTTTAGACAGAATTTATCCACTGAAGTACAGCACCTGAGCACTGCTCATGGTTACATGACACATAACTACATGTCACATAAACAATGAATGGTAATGATAAATGAAAAATTAAACTTTGTAGAAATACTTAAAAAGTAGCTTAAAACCCATCAAACTGGATTCTCGATAATAAAAAAAACTATCATCTAGCACATGACACAAAACAAATATAGTTTATTTATGACATCAGGAAGTGATGTCATCAGATAGATGGTAGAAATGTCAAGTGAGCACTTCCTCATCATCCCAGTTTACAAAAACAAGGACAGTTTAGCATGTATTTGCTTAGTTAATGTTTCTGGCTAAACACCTTTCGTGCGACAATCTTCAATAATTTAGAGCTTTAATTTTCATTTTGGCAATAGCATACATGTTAAATCCCTGGTTACATCTTCCCTTGTCTTTTGTCTCATGTGTTTTTTAATAAAAAATCACTTACACTATAGTGTATAATAAAATACTACAATACTATACAATAAAATTGCTGGTGTTTTAAAAAGTTCACAATCTGGGATAAATAGCCATTTTTCACAGTAGTTTGTTTCTTGCTTAGTTGAACATTTGTTTATTTAAATTTTTCTTTGTCTCTGTTTTGCATAGTCATGGCATCATCTGGCTCATATCACATCAGTAAAATCAGTATATTTTTTTTTATAAAAGAAGACATCAAAGTTCAAGTCAGATTATTCTGAAATCAAGAGGAGACTCATTCAGTGTGTGTAAGTTGTTTAAATTACTTTTTTAATAGAAAAAAAAAATTACGCAACTACGCAACTTTGGGAACAGAAAAGGAAACTTCGCTTTCCTTTGCCAGGGGCAAATGAAATGTAGGATTGGTGTTTTGATGGCTGTGTCTGAGTCTGATCTTGGTTCTGACTTCATTTTGACACCAAGTTATGCAATTTGTTTGGTTTTGACTCAGTTTAAAAGTTGACAATAACTGCTTATGCAGAGGCTGGTTAACCACTGCCTCTCAATAATATATATGTGGTCTAGCAGTCATTTTTTTCAGTCTGCTGTGTTGTAATAATTAATAGAGGACAGAAATATAGCTTTTATTTTAAAATTGTTTTATTTAATCTGAATAGTCTTTTTTGAACGTGCAAACAAAGTAAAAAAAAATACTTTCTGTCTCAGAGTATATTTTGTAATTACACATCAAAATTATTTTTACATGTTTTCTATTCATATTTTTTAGCTGCCTGGTCAACATGATCAACAGTGAAAGATGCTTTTAAATTTTCAGTCATATGTAAAATTGATAAACCTACTTCTTAATTCATATTTTGCATGTCTTATTTTTCTATTTTAAATGTAACAAGCCAGTTTTATTATTTCTATTATTAAAAAAAAAAGGCATATAACTATATTTTATGATCTTCTGCTACCAGAGGTTAATTTTGAAGTTTGCATTGTTTTTTTGTTGAATGTTTGAGTAAGTAAGTATTAGGTTGCGAATTAAGGTACATTTATTTTGTGTCAATTAAGACAACAAAACACAAATGTCTTCTGGCCAATCCTGTCTCCATTTAAAGCCATCATAAAGAAGGAGAGTTGATGTCCTACAGAGATGTAAGCCCTTCATGCCATCAAGTCCCCAGATGGTCATCATTTTGCCACAGGAAATCCTCAGGATGCTTTAAATTTAGGTCATTCCAGTTAACTCTAGTCAAGATGTATAAACAGTAAGTTAGGATTAGTCAATGAGGGATTAGGGCTTTCTGGTCACCAGATGGGGAACATTCTATTATAAATTCTCCCTGTTATCTACTATCTCCTATATGTCAGTAGCTAGGGATTTGTAACTGTCCTCCTTTATCATTTCTGTCTTTTAGAGTTACATTTTGATCATTAATTTGCTTTAGTTTTTTCTTCACTGAAGTATTATAAAGTGATTGAAATCCAAGGTAATTATTAATAAAGAAACCACAATATCAAAGTAGTATATTGATTGACTACCAATATAGGTAATATAACATAATATTTGCTTTTATCTGCACTTAATCCTATTCATTGCCTTATCCTATATAGTGTTGAGGGGGAGAGCCACCAGTCCATCACAGAGCCCACTCGTGCACACACACATAAGACCAATTTAGAGCACCTACTTCCCTAAAAAATGTCTTTGGGATGAAAACTGAAGCATGCAGAGGAAAATTCATAGAGGCGCAGGGAGTTTGTGCAAATTGCATGCAGACAGCACATATATCAGCAGTGGGATTTGGACTCAGGATAATATATTGTGAGGCATCATCACTCACCACTGTGCCACATTGTAATACAGTATAATTAAGAACTTTCATAATATTTCAATGGTAAAAAAGAAAAGTTCAGTATAATGAGAAAACAGAGCAACTCTGTCAAAATATGTGGTCTTTTCAGCTATAGTATACAGTCTTTCCATTCCATCTATATTCACTATATACTAGAAGCAGAGACATATTGGACTGGCTATACCCATGGTGGTTTTTCAAACTAACTCTTTAGTACCCATCAAATTATTGCTGTGCTAACTCTTTCAAGTATTTGTTTTGCACTGAATTTCTCCTCCATTTCAAAGACCTCAGATTACGCTTTGCTTTCTTGCTGCTTTGAATTGCATCCTTTTCAGCTGTGCAAATGGCCCTGAAATGATGTTGTCTATGACATTTTCCATACAAAATATTGAATGATTTATCAAGGATTAGATATCTGGCTGTTAAAAGATGCACACCAATAATGACACTAGTTTCTGTCTGCAAAGTAATAAAACTGAACATCTCCTTCACATTCCCAGAAAGACATTTTCTTAGATTTTGATACTAACTCTTTATTTGTGATTTTTACTCATTCACAACAAAGTCATCAATATTAAAATAACACTTAAAAGTCTTTAAGTCTTGCACTTGAAGTCTTAGTTTAGTACTGACAATTTTACAATGTTTTTTTGGACTGGAATCATCATACATTTATTCATCAAAGATTTTTTTATAAAATAAGTCACAATAACTTGATAATAGATAGTGAAAATGTATTCTAATTAAGTATTTGATTATTTACCTTATCATAAGAAAAACTTTTTTTTTCACATCCAATATAAATATTGAAAGAAATAAACAATTGAAACTATGGCCATTAGATTTTCTTAGAAGTTATATCAAAAATATCTGGCATTGACTAGAAACATTAAAAGCATGCTGCTTCTTTTGGTCCCATACTGTAGATGTGTGTCTTCTGATGTTCCAGTCTGAACTGTCACAACCTAACAAACACCTGAAAAGAACATCATAATGCTCTGTATCCAATGGGTCACTTCTGGCAGGATTTGTTATCTTTGGATAGGTTGTTTTTCCCCCAGAGTTTATCTCACTGTTTTTAGTTAATTGTTCATTGGACTCCGGAATTTTCCCAATTCTCTAAATACGTCTGTATTAATTCACTAATTAAGAAATTCAATCTTGATAGTTTTGCATTGGACAATTTTAGACCTATCTGTAACCTTTCTTTTTTAAGTAAAATTCTAGAACAGGGATCTGCAACCTTTCAGCGGTGTCATGCCGACCCTGTGTTACAATGTTATTCCCCGTACCAACATAATTCTGCCAATTTTGTTATATATAGTATCAAAATTGGTCCGGATTTTACATTATTGCTCAATCAACATTTTAAAATACACAGGATCATATGTGAAAAGAATGTTTTGTCAACTTTTTTTATAACTACATTTGGTGACTTTATTTTTAGTTACAATTATTTGACTAAAATAAGTAGTTTGTTTCTTAAAGCCAGAAACAGCCCTTTTTATAGCCTCACTTTTCTCATCAGAGTTTTTAAATGTGGGCTGATGTTTAGTTTGGTGATGTCCTTGTACACTTGACATATGACACACAATACTTTCACAGCATAACGCACACGCTGCACGATCCTTTTGTGGTACAAATCCATATTCATTCGTCCAAGTATTGAAAAGAGTGAACATCAAGTTTTTGTCTTTTATGAGTCATTTTAGGGCAGTATATTACTTAATAATAAAGAGGTTTGTTTTAACATACCATGGCCTGCACTGAACACATGCTTTCCCTTTACATGTGAGTTGCATGCACAAAACGTAGGTGGGTATGTGGAGCATGAACGCATGTTCTGTAATTAAAATATAATAACAAGTGGTCAGTTTTAACGTTCAATGGCCTGCACAGAACACATGGTTTTCATTTATATGTGAGTCGCATATGCAAAAGGGTGAGGGCGAGAATATGTGCACTGTAATTAAAATACATTTTTTTACTATATTTCAATTCAATCAGAGTGCCATTGTAAATCTTTCCGTGTGCCATGCCATAGGTTGCCAACCCCTGTTCTAGAAAAAGTAGCTTTTCATCAATGAAATTACTACTTGCACAAAAATTCTATTATGAATAAGTATGAGTCAGGTTTCAGACCAAATCATAGTACAGAAGCTGTTTCGGTTAAGTAGTCAATGACTTAAATCTTATTGGTGATTTAAGTAATCTTTCAGTTCTTGTTCTATTAGACCAGAGTGCAGCATTCTACACCTTTGATTACAGCATTTTTATTGACCACCTTAGACAGGGGTTGGCCTTTCTGGCAGTGTCTTGTGTTGGTTTCACTCTTATATCACAGGAACAGATTATATATCAGAGAACTGCGATATTAATGTGTTGGCCACCATTTTGGACTCTTTATTATTCTCAATTTACATGCTTCCATTAGGCCTGGTCATTTCAAAACGTGAAGTGAATTGCCACAGTTATTCAGGTGATACACATATTTATTAGTCGATAGCACCGGATAACCCTGAAACTCTAAATCCACTGATCACTGAGTGTCTCAGCAATATCAAATGAATGAGTCATAATTTCCTTTAACTTAATATGGAATAAACAGAAATTTCAATTATTTACAGCAAGACAACAAAGTGAGGATCTAATTAACTAGACCATCAGGTTTTACGAATAAGGCCAGAAGTAAAGAATTTTGGCCTCATTTTAAAATTAATATAGACCCATTTAGACTGAACCCCATCAGAAAGAGAAAAATGGAGATACACATGACATATCATTTTGAAGAAGTGTCACTAATCTTGTTGAGTAAGAACAACTCTTGTTGGAAATCATATATTGTGCTTGATTAAAGTTTTGAAGGGGTGACATTTTGGTTGTCACCTTTCAGACTACAAGACACAGAATTGGGAATTAGACAATATTCACACTTCAGCTAAATTTGAATCAATTATGATTTTAGGTTCATGGTTTAAATTATCAAAATGTGATAAAACTGTGTATTGAGTCCTGCATGCACACAATTAAAAGAAAAAACAGACAAATTACAACTTAATAGATCAGCATGAACATCAACAGCATGTTGATTGTTGCACCACTTAACATTGTTCTCATTGCAGGAATCTGCAAGTTTGTCAACTCAAGATAGGAAGGAAGCAATATCTAAAATGAAAGATCACTGCTATAAATGTATTTATCATGGCTGTACCTGTATATAAAAACCTGAGGGCATGGGAGAGGAGCCAGAGCTAGTGAAGAAGACATGGACGTTTTTGATGCAAAACAGTGGTTAGACAATTTCAAAATGGGGAGGGATGTATTCGATTGCTTATGTCAACCTCTGTGTTAGAAAAAAATTGTCTAGTTGGTATTCTGTACTCTATTGTATTGTATTGACCCCTTCTTTTTGACACCCACTGCACACCCAACCTACCTGGAAAGGGGTCTCTCCTTGAACTGCCTTTCCCACGGTTTCTTCCATTTTTTCCTTACAAGGTTTTTTTTTGGGAGTTTTTCCTTGTCTTCTTATAGAGTCAAGGCTGGGGTGCTGTCAAGAGGCAGGGCCTGTCAAAGCCCATTGCGGCACTTCTTGTGTGATTTTGGGGTATACAAAAATAAATTGTATTGTATTTTATTGTATTCTAAGTCAGTATTGTAATCCACCTCGACTTTTAAAACAGAAATATGATGAAATTCACATGCACATTTATAAAAATCTCCAGACAATTCTAATTCAAGTCTTCAAATTCAGGTCATATTCAAGTACATATATCTACCAAATTTAATATGACACATTAACATGGTCTAAATTCTGATCCAAAAAAGAAGAACTTTTTTCATTTTCCTGTTCACACTTCTTTAAACAAATCAGATATGTCTATGGGTGAAAAAACAGGACCTGAGTTGCAGTGTGAATATAATCTTAGATCCATGTCTTTTTGCATTAGTAGTACTGACAAACTGTATTTATTTTAAGGGTTCAATTATATATTGCATGCAGTTTTCAGGGAAAATCCCTAAGGCTCTGAAATACACAATACAAAACTCAGGCTCCAGTCCTTTCAGTGTCAAACATTTTTGGAGTCTGTCTGAAATGGGAGATTTGAGAAGATGTCAATCTATCCTGGTGTTACCAGTTGCCAATGTCCTTTTTTAGCCTTTGTTTAATTTGCAGTTCTTTGCCAGTCATATCTTTGACATTTTATCTAACCTCTGGTCTCTTGTGGGGGATTGTATACCTTTATTAAATAGCCAGACTATATTTCCTAACGGCTATTTTAGAAAAAAAAGAGACAGCTCCAAGTTTATACGGTTACCCGTTTACTTTCAAAAATCTTTTAACAAATGGAATTTTTATTTATCTGAATATGATATATGTTATATTTAGAAAGATCAATCTTACAATTTTTAAACTACATGAAATGCACTATATATTACAATAACTGTGCTGAAAGAAATATTAAAATGTGTCAAATTAAATAAAAAATATCCTACTAAGATTACTGAAAGAATGACTTATTAGCATTCTGTTCATGGCTTTGAAGTTTTGACATGCCGTTTTACACTTTCATATTTAATAATATTATTTATCGTTAGCTATTGAATCAGGTACATTAGCTCACAAAAGACACAACTGAAATTAACAGTGATGTGGTAAAATGTAAACTATGAGGAAAGAAAATGGAAACTATGGCATCAAAACTGAGAAAAAAAAAATCTTTAGACAGATTACCACATGAAAGCAGTGACATAGTCATTTGAGGAAGTGCTTGTGGGAATGGTTTAAAGTATAAACTGACACTGCAAGCCACATTAATGACTTACTGGAATGTTTTAAGCTAGGAAAATATAATCTCTCAAAAATGTGTTTGGCTTCGGAAACCTGTTCTCCAGAACTCATGAACTAGATGGAGACTATCGGAGTATCCACCAGTGCTAAAGTAGCAAAAATGGTGTTTCTATTAAACAAAACATCCAAGGAGAGATGAACAAATGGAGAAATAAAGTACAGCATAAGAGAAAAAGGAAACAAACCAATGTCGCCTCTCTGGAGCAATTCTTGGAACATGAAGTATAAACCGCACAGAGGTACAGCTGCATAATTCACCTCACATCTGTCTCTGTTCTGGTACTGCGTCTCTTATTCACACAGCCAACTGCTTGACATCAGTCAACCTAATTCTAAATTCAGATGATTTTAGGCTAAGAGTTGGATTTCAAACCCATCCTCAGGTCACTTCTGACAATGCATCGGAATCACTTACAGGGTCAAGGATGGCTTTGCATTTGCAAGAAGGACACAAGGCGAGTTCTGCCAAGCACCCCTATGTGTTCCATCAGCATTTAAAGGTACCTATTAAAGAATAAAGGGGATACATTCAAATGTTTCAATATTAGACCAGTAATGTCACCAGTCTGCTGCTTCTGGCAATTTATATGAAAATTTCTGGATCGTTTCACACTGCAATATTTTGAAACACGCTTTCATGAAAGAGTATTGTTTACTTTTAAAAGGTTGAATACCCCTGACTGTTCCCCTTAACTTAGTAAATCAAAATTATCGATGCCACTATACTTTTGTACTTAAACTTGAACTTGTATTCTGTCCAGAGCTGAGTCAGGTGATGCCATTATAACCTTTGGCCATTCTGGATGCAGTTTTTGAAAAAGCACATTTGAAAATGTTGATGGCTACATCAGAGTACTGTTAAAATTTAAAGTGTAAAGAATTTTGTGACCCAAAAAATTTGTAGAGCTGTAACATTTAACAATATTATTATTGGAAGAAATGCCCAAGTTGAACAAAAAAATTAATGACCACCTTTTGTATTCCTAAATTCCAATAGTAGCCTAACTTCCTGTGCATTTTGTAATTGTCTGAAGTTTAAAACTGAGCTCACAGTTTTAACATTTTTTGAAATGAACATGAAGGATCACTTATGGAACAAATCAGTCAATAAACTGATAGATTTAGACAGGAATTGCTAGTACTGGAGGAGAAAGACTTTAGTGTCAGTGTATAATTGGAAGATTTGGGTTTCATTTTTAATTTTACTTTCCATATCAGCACTACAGGAAACTGACATGATTTCTTTGCTCAATAAATATATTTTAGTCTAAGTTTTACCTCAGTTTTGTTTCATTGTTTCCTTTTGAAGAAAAAAGAAAAAAATAATTAACTCTACCATTCACCCATTTAAAAGTGTGAGCAAGTAAACTGTGAATCTCCTTTATATAATGTGCTCAAGGAAAACTGAAACAAGAGAAAGGCGTCCAACAAGTCTATCATTTCCATTTTTATTTAAGCTCTAGGCTAAATATACAGAAGCAAAGACTCTGATAGCTTTTTCAAAAAATACACCTAGATAGAGATTGAAGCAAGTTAGTTATTAGTTAATTAAACAAGCTTGATCGACTAAATCATCTCCTCTAGTCAATACAAATGTTGCTTTATCATATTCTTTAAAAAAATCAAAATCTCACTCAAGGAGCTCCTTTTAGGTCTTAAACTGAACAGGTTTTTAGCCTGCCCTCACTATGAAGATGTGAAAATTTGTCTAAATGTTCGAAGGTGCTTTCAGGTTACTATTAACCAATTACCTTCCTGGTTTCTTTTCCCTCAGGCATCTGAAGCAATGACATAACGCACAGGCCTTTGAAACACTTATGAAGAAATGTCTTTGGACAGGTGGCTTGTCTTGTAAACACCATAGCCATTTAGTAGGTTGCAGTTGTGTTCTTGTCTGGGAGAATCACACTGCAGATTTCCTCAGCATTACATTCCAACACTGATGTAGGTGGGCAACCTGATTGTTGTTTCTGAGAAATAATTGGTTAAGTATGTTTACCAGTGTTAAGTCATTTTTACATGCTTTTGTACACATTAAAATCCTCTAACTGTAAAATGTCAAATTTATGTTCTTTACTGATACTGCAGGCAATGCAATTAGTTCAGGTAAACCTAAGCGAGTTAATAAAATCCATAGTGAATAATGGTATAATCCTGAATAAAGAAGCTCTCATCCATGTTAACTGAAAAATATAAAGAAAAGCCAAGGGGTTGTTTATAATATGTAATTTGTAAAAGTAAAAGATTCATTGTAGGGTCTATTGAGCCTATTCAGCCCCCCAACTCTGTTCTGCTCAGCTCATTATCACCCAGCTAGTGTGTACACAACCTTTGGGTGGTGACTGATGACCAACTGTCCTTCACTGGCTGTGCTGTAATTATCACTTGGTCTTATAGATTGTAGCTCAAAACATATCTGACAGAGTATGCAGCACAGCTCCAGGCTTTAATCTTGTCATGTCTGGACTACTGCAACTCTCTGCTGGTAGGAGTACCGGAATGTGACACCAATCTGCTGCACATGATTTAAAATGCATATCTGGTGTTTAACCAGCTGAGGCAGGCACAAGTCACATCTCTTTTTGGATAACTATGCTGGCTCTCTGTAGCAAGCAGCACATATTAGGTTGAAATCCTTGATGTTTGCCATCAGAGTAGTCAACAGGTCAGCACCTATATACTGTATATGGGGACAATTGTGAGGTCCAGTGTTCCTTCTTGACCACTCAGGTATGTTGATGAACTGCGTTAGGTGATGCTACCTTTGCACGGCATCAAATCTCAGTCCAGACTCTTTTCACGTGTAACTCCTAGCTGGTGGAAGAGGATTGCCTCCTCTATTCACACTTCTCACACCCTAAATATCTTTTAAGAAGATTTGAAGACTTTCTTGTTTAATGAATTTCTTCTTCTAACTGATATTAGCTGTGACAATTTGTAACCTGTATTGTAACACTTGTTCCCAAACAGTCCCCAAGACTGATGTTTACTCGATTATGTGGACCTCTTTTTGTAGTTTGCTTTGCATAACAACCTCTGCCTAGCAAGTAAATGTAAATGTTATGTCTACACTTAAAATGAAATGAATACAACTTACACTTAAATGAACAAAAACAAATATGTCTTTGACTTGCGATATGACAGATAATTCCAGAAAACTGGCTTACGATACATCTGCGTGTAGTCAGAATATCCTTCCCGTGAGTTTTACCAAGGTACTCTAGTTCTCTCCAACATCCTAAAGGCATGAAAGTTACATTAAATTCTGACTCTAAACTGGCCCAGTGTAGAAGGAAGATAAGCGTGTCCTCAAACACTGAGTACCGTACACTGAAATCATAAGGTGCAGAAAAAAAATAAATAGAATGTTTTCACTTGTTCATTGAAATTATTAGACTTATTTCATTTAATATTTTCTCATTTGTTCTTATTGAGAAGAAAGCAGTTTTAATAAATAATGTTTTTTAGTAATTGTTTCTTAATTTTATAAATTATTTAATCTTATATCATTTTCATAGGCTTTCTTCTTCTCAATATGTCTCTAATTATTGCTAAATATAACAGGATAATGAATGTGTTGTTCTGCCACCTGAAGTTGTTCATTTTAAATTATTACGGACATGTTTATGTATTTAATTATTTTACTCTTTGGACATGAGCGTGTTTTGTGTATTTATGCATATTTCACTTCTGTTGACAGGAGTAGTTTGCTGTTAGACAGCAATGTCCCCTTTAGTTCAACAAAAAATCTGTCAATCAAAAAATAAATACTTTTATTATTCAAAACTAGGAATTAATTACCTATCAATATAACAGAATTAGACAATGTTTATCTGGATGTCTAATAAAGCTGAAGTCAAGAAGTCATGGTACTTAAAGTTACTGTAGCTTCAATATGTTAGGATAAAGTCCCTAAAGCAATTTTAAGGGCAGTAATAAGACCCAAGTGAATTGTTAAAAACATGGAGTTTGGCATTATGTTGAATGCCTTTATTTTAATAACTCTTTAAAAGTGATGTTGATTAAGAAGTAAAGGCCTCCTGATAGGTAAATCATGACAAGTCCACTGCTGACTCACTCATTTATGGAACACTAGCCTCAGTTATTTGTAATTTTTTTTTTCACAGGGGCAGCTGAAGAAATGGCTTTGGAAAATGAAGTGCATTTACAGCGCTTTTGGTGCTGTTAACAGTGGTCGGCTGGCGTCAGTCTGTGGACTCCTGTCTGCATTCTTTTGAAAGTAAAGGCGGATGTAACTGGATGACATCCGATGCCTCAGACCAATCAAACAGGCAAAAAAAAAAAAACTGGAAGGAAAATTATGCAGGTCTTTCAAATTGAACACATTTATTGACATGTAAATGCATATAAGAAAGTCCAGATAAGATAGAAAAAAATGCAAAATCTCTCAAGTATAAAGTGCTTTCTCTTGCTTGTTTTCACAGCAAAAGGCTTGACCATCTTTGACATTAAACAGCCTTTTACATGCATTCTCCTCTTTATATTAGTTTAATCAGTCCTCTAAACCATCGCCAGTCCAGTCCTGCCTCTTTGGACTTAATGATGATGGCCAGAAATTTACCTCACTATGGGGTCTCCTAGAAGTTGTAGCCACCAATCCCCAAAAAACACACACAAAAAAAACATAATTTAAACTTCAGCCTACCCAGGATCAGTATTGGGTTTCTTGGTCAGCGCATACTTTATGGTTGATGTGCTCCTTCACACTAACTTGCACTTAAGTAACATTTTATAAAATCTAAATAATTTGAAAGTTAACTGCTTCTTTGCATAAACATCTAGACAGAATCAAACTAGGATAATATACAGGCTAACTAAAATTTGAATAATAAAAATATACTGGTAATTTATATGAGAACAACAGAAAGTTCTTATTGCATTGGAAAAAAAAGGATGCCAACATTTACTCGGATCCACATGTTGGTTTGTAAGCACTCACGTTTCCTTGATTACATTATCATCTACCAGATGAAAGATGTTCAGATAATCCTAAGCCCTCGGACCCCATCTTCAATCAAACCTGTCTCTGTATAGAGATTAGTCTGAAATGCTTGTATCAGGAAATGCCTGCTGGTAACTGTATAAATTCAAATGTAGCTAACAAGAAAGGGCGTCATTCCCAGCCACATGTCAGAGGTCATGTTTGTGTCACTGCATGCATTTTTGTGAGCCTACATAGCTACACAGGCTTACCAGCATGCATTACAAACTTCAGTGAAAATCTATTTTGGACCAAAGAGTATCTGGTTTCAAGGACAGAATATTTACATTAAAATGTTGCCTTCTGATAAACTTTTGAAATTCCAGGACTATTAATGCAACGGATGTGGAAAAAGGAATGAGCAGGGGGCTGTTTTCTTAGTAAATATCACTTGTGATAATAAAGCAATCAAATCGGGATCCTATTTTTATAGAGAAAAATCCCATGGTAACCATGTGTGGGTCATGTTATATAAAAGATTCTTATCTGTGAATGGGTTTTTATTTTTCTAGCCATGGTTGAAAATTTCTCCTCTGATGCAAATGCAGAAACAATTTTTTGCATGCCAGAAACAATATGGGGCCTTAGCTGCGTTCCAGTGGGGTCTTTTGAGGTGCTATAATAACATACAGAAATTAAATTGATTTATGCATCTTCCTTTGCTTCTGTTAGCATAATTAACTTCAAAGTCCTGCTAAATGAATCTGACTCAAAGAATGCCAAAGCATGTTGAAAAAGTTATAACAACAGCCTGACTTCATTTCTAGGGTGCCATTTAGTCTTTCAACCACTAAAAGGCTATGACCAGTCGCAGATCAGTTTAGGATAAATTTTGTTCTAATAATGGATAAAGGAACAAAAAGTAAATAAATTACTGTAATTGGACAATTTAGTTGCTTTCAGTACTCTACTAATGTTTTATCTTTGGAAGAATGAACATAAAAATAGCAAAAACTGTACACATGACAGTCATGACACTATAAACTTTAACTTTTAAATGATAGTCCATTTGCTTTTTTGCTTTTATTTACAGGCACCACTGAAAACCTACATGAAACGGCCCACACAATAGTGAAATAGAACAAACTTTAAAAATCAATAAAAAAAATGTAATTTTTATTGAAAAGAATTTATATTGATCGCTTTCGTATCTGAGGGCCTCTTGATATAGAATATTTTTGGTTTTGCTATCAGGAGCGAGGACATATAGGTTTCTTGGGGAACTAACCCGGGAGAAAGCGACATAAAGCTGACCATGCGAGGACCATGTTAAGCTAAGATGAACCCCTGACAACCTGAGTGTTTGTCCCTGGGCCTTATTAATTAACATTGCAAAGCAAAGCTTCACCGGGAACTGTAATCTCTTGAATTGAAAAGGCATGTCCGTCGCGATTAGAGGAATGTGAGGGATTAAAACCCTCTCACCAATGCCACATCAGACCAACTCAAACGGTGATTGCCGCATGAATGAGAAGGGACAGAGCCCACTTCCTACTCCCCTTGGTCTGCAGCCTCTCTATCGGTTTTGCACGAATAAATCACTACCACAACCAAACTATGATACTTAGTGCAATGACAGAAGTCGCAAAATCAACAGGAATGTTCAAGCAAATTATAGAATAAAACCCGATCTAAATCCATTAAGTAGTTCTCTCATGAAATGCAGACAGACATACAGACAGACATTGGAATTTATATACACTGGTGTGAAAAACTATTTGCTCCCTTCCTGATTTCTTTTTCATGTTTGTCACACAAAATGTTTCTGATCATCAAACACATTTAACCATTAGTCAAATATAACACAAGTAAACACAAAATGCAGTTTTTAAATGATGGTTTTTATTATTTAGGGAGAAAAAAAAATCCAAACCTACATGGCCCTGTGTGAAAAAGTAATTGCCCCCTGAACCTAATAACTGGTTGGGCCACCCTTAGCAGCAATAACTGCAATCAAGCGTTTGCGATAACTTGCAATGTGTCTTTTACAGCGCTCTGGAGGAATTTTGGCCCACTCATCTTTGCAGAATTGTTGTAATTGAGCTTTATTTGAGGGTTTTCTAGCATGAACTGCCTTTTTAAGGTCATGCCATAGCATCTCAATTGGATTCAGGTCAGGACTTTGACTAGGCCACTCCAAAGTCTTCATTTTGTTTTTCTTCAGCCATTCAGAGGTGGATTTGCTGGTGTGTTTTGGGTCATTGTCCTGTTGCAGCACCTAAGATCGCTTCAGCTTGAGTTGACGAATAGATGGCCGGACATTCTCCTTCAGGATTTTTTGGTAGACAGTAGAATTCATGGTTCCATCTATCACAGCAAGCCTTCCAGGCCCTGAAGCAGCAAAACAACCAGACCATCACACTACCACCACCATATTTTACTGTTGGTATGATGCTCTTTTTCTGAAATGCTGTGTTCCTTTTACGCCAGATGTAACGGGACATTTGCCTTCCAAAAAGTTCAACTTTTGTCTCATCAGTCCACAAGGTATTTTCCCAAAAGTCTTGGCAATCATTGAGATGTTTCTTAGCAAAATTGAGACGAGCCTTAATGTTCTTTTTGCTTAACAGTGGTTTGCGTCTTGGAAATCTGCCATGCAGGCCGTTTTTGCCCAGTCTCTTTCTTATGGTGGAGTCGTGAACACTGACCTTAATTGAGGCAAGTGAGGCCTGCAGTTCTTTAGACGTTGTCCTGGGGTCTTTTGTGACCTCTCGGATGAGTCATCTCTGCGCTCTTGGGGTAATTTTGGTCGGCCGGCCACTCCTGGGAAGGTTCACCACTGTTCCATGTTTTTGCCATTTGTGGATAATGGCTCTCACTGTGGTTCGCTGAAGTCCCAAAGCTTTAGAAATGGCTTTATAACCTTTACCAGACTGATAGATCTCAATTACTTCTGTTCTCATTTGTTCCTGAATTTCTTTGGATCTTCGCACGATGTCTAGCTTTTGAGGTGCTTTTGGTCTACTTCTCTGTGTCAGGCAGCTCCTATTTAAGTGATTTCTTGATTAAAACAGGTGTGGCAGTAATCAGGCCTGGGGGTGGCTACGGAAATTGAACTCAGGTGTGATACACCACAGTTAGGTTATTTTTTAACAAGGGGGCAATTACTTTTTCACACAGGGCCATGTAGGTTTGGATTTTTTTTCTCCCTTAATAATAAAAACCATCATTTAAAAACTTCATTTTGTGTTTACTTGTGTTATATTTGACTAATGGTTACATGTGTTCGATGATCAGAAACATTTTGTGTGACAAACATGCAAAAGAATAAGAAATCAGGAAGGGGGCAAATAGTTTTTCACACCACTGTATATAAAATATAAAACTAATCCTATCAAAACAGGGCTTTAGGGATATATTTAGGATGAAGTATAGCTTTACATCTATGATTGATGATAACTGAAATTTAGAAATGTGTGACTTGGTCTGACAAAGATCCATTTCTGCTGTAATATGCAGATGGTAGGGTCATTATTTGGCATTATTAATATGAATCGACGGATAAACCTTGCCTTGTGTTAATTTGATGATGGTATTGTAATGGTGTGTGTTATGTGTTCTTGGCACACATTAGGCCTCTTAATACCAATTCAGTATCAACTCAATGACATGGTGTACCTAATCGTTGCAGCTGACCACAGTCTATACTTTTGCAAATCAGATTTATTTCCAGCAGTATAATGTCACAAAACAAATATATTGTAATCTCCAACTGATTCCTCAAACATAACATTGTCTTCAGTTTAGCATATTGGCCTTCACAGTACTGCAAATCCCTGATCTCAGGCTAAGAAGCATTTTTGTGATGTGATGTAATGGAAGCAGCATGAAGGCCTGCATGATGCTATCGGTTCAGCATAGATCAAAATCCCTACAGAATATTTTTAGCACCTTGGTGAACCAATTTCTTAGAGAATTCAGGTTTCTCTGAGGTTAAAGTGGACTGTGCAAAGTGCTAGATACAATATTTGTACAGAATAAAGTGACCACTGAGTGTATATGGAAAGGGAATTCTCCAGCTCAGATGAGCAAGAACAAGAGCAATGCAACATGCAGAATCTGCTGAACTGCTTTGGGATATCTTGAAGACATTTCACCTGAGAACGTTGGAACAGGTTCACCCAGTTGGTGCTTTTCCCCCAAACACATGAATTTAGTTTTAAGTTGCAACTTTTAACTCAGTAGTTATAAGTGACTGTAGCTGTGTGCACGATATTACCATGTGATGGACTAGCAACCCTTTCAGGTCTGGTTTGTGCAAGGATAGTCACCAGCTACAGTATCTACAACCCTTAACTGGATAAGTAGCTTGGAAAATCGACTCTCCAACATCATCAAAATTACGCAATGAATGCATGAAAGAAAAATATGTTAAACCAGCCATTGATGGATGGCCTTATTAGAGATAACTCTGAAGATGTTATTGGGTGTATAAGCATGTAATGATTTTCAGACTCCTGAACATACAGTACATTTTCAGTTGAGGGCATACCTGCTACATGTGGTCAAGCTAAGCTAGTGCCTAGGAGGATTTCTTGCTTGTACACAAGGATATTGGGCATTTTATTAATTCACATCTAGAACAAATTGAGGAGGAATTCATTGTTTGGTTTTCTTCACATTATCATTGAATTAAATTATAAGATATTCCTCCCAGTGTTGTTTTACAAAGTTCCTCTCTATGATAATTTTCATGCATTAATTCACCATTAGTGTTATTTGGTAATTAAATAAAGATCACTAGGAAAAAAAAAATCACAGGAAGTGTGCATGTCTTCAACTAGGATAAGACGGTTAGTAGGTAGTAATGCCAACTTTCCATGTTTTGATTTTTCCTGTGAAGAAAACCCGGGAATGTGAATGATGATGCATGTTAGCATTTCTTTGTGTGCAAAATACATAGCATGTCACATATTAAAAAATGTGTTGATGTGAACGAGAGGCATAAACAGAATTGGTGTTACTGGTATAGTGCGGATGAAATGCTTTATGCAGCTGCAGAAAAGAATCATGGAAGTGTGAACGAGGCCTTAGGGAGCAGTATTTCCTGTTTTCCATGATAGAAAAATCTTTAAAACCCCAAAAGAACTCTAGTGAGTTTCGCATTTTGCATTTGCGAAATCACCTGTGAAATGAATTTTAGTGTTAGTTTCACAAAATCATAGGGGAACTGAAACATGCTTGCTTTCCTCATCATGAATTTCAATGCCATGCTTGAACAAGATTAAAATGGTGTATATTTCAGTTAAAGGGGAAGCCCATGATTTGCATTTAGGAATTGTTAAGAGTAGGAAAATTCTACAGTCCTTAATTGGAGGCAAAAATAAAATGGGCACGTGAATGAGTGATGCCTAAAGTTAGAGATATTTACCAAGTCTGTCTGTTTTTTCCCTAATTCAGAAGTTACTGAGCTCATAAGACAAAATGTAATCTGACAGCTGCACCACTTCAAAAACCATCCTGAAACTTTTTCAGCAGACAGATGACCAATGAGGGAGAAAGGACATACTGCCTTCACAACTAGAGGTATCAGAGCGAAGAGTTTAGGAGTGTACCATAGTGACTGCTAATAATGCTGGCATGCAACTTCTACTTTGAAAGCTATAGAAGCCAAAATATCGGATCCCCATTTCGTTTAAGTGTCCTTGACAATTTTTTCTTTTGATGCGGTTGTACAATAATATAATCACCTGTATTGGTTCCTGTGAATCATAACAGACATAAAGTACAAGGGATGTTCAAAACGTTTCTGCACTTTTTTAACTCTGTTTATGAGAATTTCAAAACAAATTGCAACACTTTTCTAGATAGTCATCTTCCTTTGCGATGCAATTTTCCCAGTCACTTGACACACTCAGACACAACCAATTACTACTTTGGAAACGCCTTCACCGTTTCCAACAAAAATATAACAGTGCAGAAACTTTTTGAACGTCCCTCATAGAAGAAAACAACAACAACAACAACATTTATTTATATAGCACATATTCATACAAACAGTAGCTCAAAGTGCTTTACATAATAAAGAATAGAAAAATAAAAAAACACAATATAAAAACAAAATAAATCAGCATTAATTAACATCGAATAAGAGTAAGGTCCAATGGCCAGGGGGGACAGAAAAAACAAAATAAAAACTCCAGACGGCTGGAGAAAAAAAAATAAAATCTGTAGGGATTCCAGACCATGAGACCGCCCAGTCCCCTCTGGACAATCTACCTAACATAAATGAAACAGTCCTCTTTGGATTTAGGGTTCTCACAGAAAGGCTTGATGATGATGGTCACGTAGAATTCTGCCTTTTAGTCCATCCATCATTGTTGGAGCATCATGAAGCTTTGAGTAGGTGGAGGTGGCGCAGGCCACCACCACAAAGAAACCGGAAAAAGAAACAGAAAAGAGAGTAGGGGTCAGTACGGATTGTAGAGCTACCCTGAATAGTTATTATGAGGAAATTGAACATATAGAGTATCAGGATTAAGTTAAATTAAGTTAAATTGAAGTTATAGAAAGGCCATGTTAAAGTAATATGTTTTCAGCAGTGTTTTAAAGTGCTCCACTGTATTAGCCTGGCGAAAAATCGGACAGAAAAGCTTAGACTCCTTTTGCATGGCAACATGTGAAATTGCAGGCTGAAAATCCAATTGGCTAAGCATTTACTACCTAGTAAAGCAATTGAATGTCTGCCAATACTAAGTTTCCCTCTGATGTATTTCTCTGAAGCATCGATTTCTTCAAATAGGCAAATTTTTATATAAATATGTCAGGATTGAACCCTATGAAACCTTCACAAATGGTACTTGTTTAGGATGGATTAATGCCTTTTGCAAATGATAGCATATATTGGACCAATGAGGATCCATAGTTTCTGTTTCCTGCCTATATTTCCAATTAAAGATCACAGATACTAATGGATACAGTCATTTGGCATAGCTGATTGGATTTAGAAAATTATTTTATGCCACTAATCCTAATTGTGGAATACACTGCTGTTAATGTTTATAATAGAACAGCATCTTAAGGTAGCAGTGGAAGCCAAAGTCCAAAATGTTCAGCTCCTGTTTGGACTGCAGAGTGCCAGCAATTTCCAAAGTATTTTGTAATTCACGATCAAGTTTCACGTTAAATAACCAAGTTATCAAGTTGAAATCAATAAACACCAGAAATTAGATGATCCCATCTAATACCTAATGGCTCAAGCATGTGTGTCTAGGCCAGTGGGCTGATGCGGTTGATTTGGATTGGTTTATCATCTTTATTAATACTTTTTTGCTATCTTTAATGTATGTGTTCCATCCTTACTGTGATCTCTCAGTTAAAATAAATCACCTTTTCTTAAAGGAAATACATTCTCTTTGAAACAAACCCAAATCAGTTATGTATATTTAAAAAAATATTCTAATAGAAATGTTATAACAATCACAGATGTAGGCTGCTATTATAGAGCCTAAAGAAATAAAAACAGTTCTTGCACTCCACACAGCCAGGGATAAAACTACATACCAATATTTCTGGCAGGTCTATAATTCAGTACTCACTTGGGCATTGTAGATCTAGGCTTCTCTGCTGGAGTCCAAGAATTCCTGATACTTTGATGTTTCAGCATGGCTAAGAAGACAGCCTTGTAAAATACGTTCAGAATACAAAATATCCCACATCCTGAATCAGAACCCTTTATCTGAATTTTTCAGTAAAGTCTATACAAGAGTATCACATTGTTAATGCCCTCTCTATTAAAAAGTGAAGAACTATGTCATTGTAAAGCATTTATCTTTCCCAGGATGATAAGCAAAATAATGTTAGTCAAATGTATTATTATCTAGTGAGTTTAGTAATGCAATTTTCATGTGACTATCTTATAATCTATTTACAGTATTTTCTAAAGATTTTAGAAGTACTCGACATTGCATGAAATTGATACTGTTTTCCCCTACATCTTTTATTTCAACATTAATTTATTAAATTTAATTAAAATTGTATTTGCTTCTTTCAGTTTACATTTAGTGAGCTTCACCAGCATTCTTGCATAGAGTTGTATCCAGACATGCTGTACTGCCAACAAAAAGCTGTCATTTTTCTTTACTTTTAAAGCAATCCCAAATTGAAACTTTCTGCAAATGATCTGTGCAGGCATCAAAAACAAATATTCTTATTCCAACACAATTAATTCTTCACTAAAATACAGTGGATTCAGAAAGTATTCAGACTCCTTCACTTTCTTCACACTATTGTGCTGTTGATTTAATTTTTAATGAATACATTTGCCACTTGGCCCATCAATCTACAATCGATAACCCATGATAAAAATCTTCACACTTCTTTATTGGGATATTTCTAAACCAGAGGTTTTCATGTTTTCCTCTCCTTCTTTTAGAATCTTCTTCAAAAATTATTAGGAATTGTGGTGAGTCTGGGATTTATCTGTTTGTATTTTATTCTTTGGAAAAATAGGCCCTTTCTAAGTACTAGGCCTGGGGTTAAATTTGAAAGGCTGTGTGTGGGAACTGTCGATAAGAAAGCACAAGGCTCAATGTCAAAGATTTTTTAGGTCTCATCTGGCTTTTTTGCAATTTTTGTCTTGCAGATTGATGCCCAGAAATCAGACTTGTGAAGCAAACAAAACATCATGATATCTCCACATGTATATGCTGACATTTATACAAGTGAACCAATTATTGTTATTAGCAGCTTGAAAAAAGCAGGGTACCAAAAATAATTAGTTAGTAAAATTAAATGAAATATGAAGGTGCAAAAAAATTGTAGTTAGGGGACAGACTGGAGTCAAAGAAACCAGATGAACCATTCATTACATTTACATTTGCTTATTTATGTTGACTTAAAACACCTGAGATACATTTGGTTACATTTCTATTGTGTTTTCCAGGTGGAAAACAGGCAGGTGAATTGGCTTTCTCATAGTCACATAGTGTCAGTAGCAGGATTGGAACTCACAACCTCAGGGTTTGAAGTCCAAATTCTTAACCACTATACCATCAAAACGGTACTGAGACCCAAACATTTCAGTCAAGAAAAAATGTTGCATAAAGGTCTTGAGCGTTAATCGTTGGCTCTAACAACACTAATTCTTGCAGGGAGTTAATTTACATTTTATCTAAAGCTTGTATACTGCCTATCGCCATCTTTATATAGGTGAAGGACAATGACAAAATAAATGATGTGACCACCATGTCACATGAATAAGCAAAACCATAATAAATTAGCAATATTGCTGCAGCCACACAAAAATCATTATAAAATGGTAGTAACAAAGAGATTTTATAATTGCTTCACAAGGATAATGAAAAAAAAATTATAACCTGAAAATTAAACTGAATCAGGAAAAAAATAAGTACAAGTTAAAATAAACTAAACAGAGTTAAGAATCCCAAGATAAACTTGTTTTAATTGGTCTGTGGAATATCTTAGTTGAAGTGTTTGAAAAGTGAATGAAAATTTGACCACTTCATAAACAAATTATCTCCTCTTGTGCTAACCCAAGCAGAAAACTACTAAGCCAACGTCCAATCACACTTAGCTTCATTACCAGACACATTTTGATGGGTGTAAGGCAGTAGTAAAGACACCCATGTCACGAACAATGAACTTAGCACCTCTTTTAGAAGAGTTAAAATGTGCCTATAGTATTGTATATATACTTGCTACTTTGTCTATACTATTTGTCAATTTATAGTCTGCATTGTTACTTAAACATCAAATGCAATTTTTTTAAATTTTCACAATTATACTTTAATGAAAACAAAGCAGTGAATGCCGATGGATCATCTTTGCTTAAAATCCAGAATTATTTCCTGAGATAAAACTTGCATGTGCTGATGATATCAAAATGGAAAACTGCCAGGTCGTAATATGCAATATATGTGAATAAACAAATCCCAATAAATACCTGAGATGGATAACCTGGGAATTTCCCCAAAGTGAATTTTTGGAGAGGGTAAGCGAAGACTTGCATACCTGTTTCAAGGCAAGGCATGCTTCTTTTGTGACATTACTAGTGTAATGAATATGGAGTGTCATCAACTTGATATGGAATTGGACTCCATTTTAATTTAATTTTCAGTTTAGTGTGTTTTAGTGTGATTATTTGAGTATAGCTTTGGACTCTTGATTTAGATTATGTTTTACCTTTATTATTCATGATTCAACAGTTTGGACTATGCCTGGTTATAGTATCCAAATTTTAAATGAGTTTAATCGTGACTTCTTCTTATATAGCATTCTCTACTGAACACAGATTCACCATGCTCAGAAAGTTTTACAAGTTAAACATGATTAGAGTAAATTTCTGATTATTTAAAAAGTAAATGGTGATATTTGTAATGGCAATGACAAAAGTAGAATAAAGGACACTAATCTAGTTTTATGTTCTTATACAAACAAATCAGAATTTATAGTATTTATACAAACTGAAACTCCCAAGCCAGGGCTGTAGTGGTGAAATCCAAACTGAAATGTACATAAGATGGTGAATAAGTAACTCCATTTAATTCAGAAATGCTCTTTTGCTGCTGATTATATATACTGTATATATATATATATATATATATATATATATATATATATATATATAAATGTTGTAAAATAGACAAAAGAACAATGTCAAAGGTTTGGGGATACACCCTGTATATTTTGGACTTTAGGAAATGCAACTGAGAATAACAAAAATGTATATAAGGTCAGCGGAAGGAAAATGACATCATGAGTAAAGGGCATTCTGGAACCAGAAGTGACATCAGGAGGAGGCAGGATCTTGAGGACTGGAATCGAGAGATTGTTGGGTCGAGGATTCTTCGGTAGTCCTGCAGGAAGAGAGGGGAAAGAGATAGAGGGCAGTGCCAACCCCTGGTCCAGCGGGTAAATGCACTTTTTTGAGCCTGTAAACTGTCTCCTAATTGCACGTGTGTGACAATATATCTATACTAATAAAAGGCAAAGCCCTCACTGACTGACTGACTGACTGACTGACTGACTGACTGACTCACTCACTCACTCATCACTAATTCTCCAAGATCCCGTGTAGGTAGAAGGCTGAAATTTGGCAGGCTCATTCCTTACAGCTTACTTACAAAAGTTGGGCAGGTTTCATTTCGAAATTCTACGCGTAATGGTCATAACTGGAAGCTGTTTTTCTGCATATACTGTAATGGAGTTGAGCTCGAAAGCCGTGGGGGCGGAGTTTCGTGTGACATCATCACGCCTCCCACGTAATCTTGTGAACTGACTGTCAACGCAGTGTGTAGAAAACCAGGAAGACATCCAAAAAGCGCTGAAGAAAACATGCATTATATAATTGAGAAGGCAGCGAAACAATAAGAAGCGAGCGAGTGACATATACTACCATATTCATGAGTGCTGCTACTTCGGAAAGAAAGCAAGGTGTAAACCTAAACTTTAAATTAAATTCATAGACAGGCTACTGCTGGCGTTTCTCATGCCCACGGGTAATGCGGGATACAAGTTTAATGAGAGGACGCAGGATATAAACGAGAGTTTTGATCACTTTGTAACTAAGTTAAAATTGCAGGTGAAGGGGTGTGCTTATGCAAATTCCGAGAGACTGTGTTTGTGGGGGATTGACAGTTAAGGCGGGTGGGGGAGTCACGTCATCATCTCCCCTCCCATTTACCTCATTTCGCTCTGAGCTGAGCTCTGCGGCTAACGCCGTCTTCCGAAGCAACTTCGTCACACTGCCACCAAATATTCACAGAAAAATCCACAAGTTAATACACACGCTGTCTCTAGAGTTTCTCCACACTGAATCCTCCAGGCACTACTTACAAAAGGTTACATTGACAATCGTGTTACGTTATTTTTAAAATCTTTCCTTTTCTTAGCACAAGCACAGCTGAGAAGCTTCGATGCATGTGCTCCATAACGTGTTAAAAAATAATGCATTTAATCACACTTTGCATTACAATCAAAGGGGAACTTTTGTCAATGCATGATTTCCTGGTACACCGATTACATTGATCAGCGCATCCCGATTCATTTTAGCCTCGCACCACCTTGGTTTGAGAAGAAGTATGAAAAAATATGAGGTTAACACAGAAAAACAGATCACCAATTCAAGCTTTATGAATAATCAATTCGCCATCAATAATTGTTTTGGTAAAGCCATACTCAGTGTAATCCTCCTTCCATTTTATAATTTTTCCGCCACTAGCCATGATTAAATGAACGGTAAAAAAGTAAGAGCGAAGCGAGGGTGACTTATTTAGGCAGGCATATATATGACAGCAACACTCATGACAATGTCAATCATGTTACGTTATTATTAAAATGTTTCCTTTTCTTTTTCATTACTTCTTTAACACACTACTTCTCCGCTGCGAGGCGCGGGTATTTTGCTATATATATATATATATATATATGAATGACCTCCAAAGAGCGCGGAGACTTTTGATATCGTGAACGTGTCTGCAAAAAGTGCCGTCTCCTGCCCAGCAAAAGTCGAGCAGCCGGCGCGCGCGCATAGCTGTGCCGGCCTTTGAGACGCTGACTGCGCTTCTGCCTTAAGTCAAAGTGAGCACTTTTAATTTTTTTCATCCTCCCCCTGAGCTATAGCCCAGACAAGTGCAAACACGGGACCCCTTTTCTACACCGCAGCAAAATAATATTAAGGCGCTTCGCACTTTATTTTGCACATATACGATTATGAGGTCGTCAGCTCGGATTATGAAGACACGCACAGGAGTGGAGGACTGACAGTGCCATCACAGCCGATTAATAGCTGGGACGTCTCACCAGTCTGCACAAGACCCACCGCGACTGTCCCCAAAAGGCGCTCATATTGTCAGCGAACACATCTCTCTATACTATATAAAAGAAAAAGGCAACTTTCCTTTCTTTACACCTTTTTTCCTTTTATCCCAAACCAAAGCCTTTCTCTCTTAACACTGCAGAGGACACAAAACTAATTTTCTTTAATTGCTGGTAATGCCGGTAAGGCACATTACCAGAGGCAGAAATTTGGACGTTCACATAGAAAATGTAATTTCTATACCACAGCCGTAGTGTAGCGCCTTTCAAAAGGGATCTACTACCGAGAGATGATCCATATACATTTTAGCTGCTGTTAGTACTACTTACCTGTTCTGTTACACTGTCTTTAAAATGTAGTTTACCCGCAACCACTCCAGTAGTGCTCAATGTACCTTTACTTCTTAAAACGTTAATGTTTTACTGTTTAATAACTTATAGACTACATTTTATTATTTTTCCCTTGCACTCAGTGACCAAAGCTATACACACACATATAGACACATACATATATATATATACACATATATATATACCTGTGTGTATGTTTGTATGTATGTGTATATATATATATATAAACACACACACACACAGACCTATCGACATTGTATATATATATATACACACACACACACACACATACATACATACATACATACATACACACACACAAATTATATATATGTGTGTGTCTGTGTATGTATGTATGTATATGTGTGTGTATATATGATGTAGATAGGTATGCATATATATATATATGTGTATATGTAGATATGTATATAGATATGTATATAGATATGAAGATATGTATGTGTAGATGTATATATGTATGTATATATATATATATATATATATATATATATATATATATATATATATATGTAGACTCAAATCCATTGTGACAGCAGCAATCCAAGCTGTGAGAAAACAGTAAAAAGGAGGCATGTCAGACGTCGTGGTACATTTTCTGATGCAGCTAGACGAAAACAACTTCGTGACGCTGCTGCCAAATACACAAAACAATTACTTTGACAATCATGTTACGTTATTTTTAAAATGTTTCCTTTTCTTTTTCATAACTTCTTTAACACACAACACGCTGCGAAGCCGGCAGTGTGGCGGAAGTGTGGCGGAAGTACCGGCCGCGCACCTGAAAGCACTCCGGGTGTCCCTGGTCTTCTTTCCCAAGTGTTGAGGGCCAGGGCTCCTCAGGCATCCAAGCGTCCCCTGCCGGTGACCACGGGCCCCTACAGGGTTGAGCTTCCAAGGTCCCAAAAGCCACCAGGACGGTCACCTGCTCGCAATTGGGAGGAGACAAGCCCTCCTCCGGTCCTTCTGGGCGTCCCGGCTGGGTACCACCCCCATCTCGCCACAATATATGTATATATATATATAAACTAGGGGGGCCAAGCCCCCTGGTGCCTTCGGCGCCCATCCCCCAGTTGTGGCCAAAATATTAGTAAAATTTGTAAATGTACAAGAAAAAAATGATTATTTATTGGAGTCAAAATCATGAAATTCTATAAATATGTAAAAGAAAAATTAATGATTATTTAACAGAGTAAAAAACATGAAATGAGAATAAAATATTTACTCTCTTACCAATTATTATTATTATTAATGAGTATTCCGATTAAACTGAGGTCCACTATGCTCGATGAGTATTTATAAGAGACTAAATAAACGATCCATTTGTTGTAACTGATATTCTTATAGATAAAAAAAACAACTTTTTTTAAAAAATTTAAATAACAGGAAAAATCACGTGAAAACTAAAGTCTTATGCAATGGGTCATCGTAACTCGACCTTCAGCTAACTAAATACTAATACAAACACTGGTGTTAAGAATGATGCCAAACATATATATGTAGGTTTTAAAATAAGCCCAATTTAAAGCGTGACAAAAAAGTCACATAAAAAGGTCACATAAAATCGTTGCACAAAATCATTACACTTTTAGTCGATATATATACTAAAAGGTAAGACAAGTAAATGAGTGTTAGGGTCCCAAGGCATGCCCCATTTAATTGACTTGTCCAAATCTTTTTGATTGCTAAAAATGGTTTGACAGTTTGTCACAAAAATAAAAGAAGACTCGGAGGCACAGAGCTGTGAGTTCCTTTGAATTCAGAGCCTTCGGTTATATGTGGTAGAAACCAGAAGAGGCGGAACTTTTGTGGGGACAGGAAATGACCTCAATGGTCCTTTGGGGATTTTACTTCCTCCAGTCTAGGGAAATAGACAAAACAGAAGACAGTGGTAGCGTCACACTGTTTTTCTTCTTTGCTCACATCTGACTATATATACAGTAGAAATATATTTATCTGTAGTTGCGTATTGTTTAGTTGTTTTTGAGCCACTGGTGGATTATTCAGAATAAAAGAACTCAAAGGCATCTTCCTCAGAAGCGTTCAGTTGAAGGGAGGCAGCAGCCTAGCCGCAGGCCACCTGGATAGACCAGAGAACAGAATTCTATGTAAATTTGCTGACTTTAAAGCCTTTTAACACCATAAGATATATGAGTTACGTGTTACTGTCTGCAGCTGATCCCACACAGGATTTCTATGTCTAACTGCTATTTTGAAAGTATGTTCCTCTGTGGTTGAAGCAGCCGTAGAGAACAACATTGCAGTGCACACACATACACACGCACACATTGAATTAATGTAGAAGATTTTATTATATTTGTCTCTAACAGATCCATTTGATTTTTTAAACTATTCAAGTGAAGCACTCTATTTGCAAGATCATTGGCCATATTCTTTATATTAAAATGTAAAGAAAATTTAAGATGTTACGTCAATTGTGTTTTTAGTTTCAAAGAAGAGGTGTTTTTTGTAAGTAAAGCCTTCTCAGTGGTGAATTTTGCTGCTTGCTATCAACTATTAAGATTTTAGCAAATGTCCCCAGATATTTATTCTTGTTCCGAGAATGAACTCTGGTCCTGCTCGACTGCTTGATCGCTTCCTCCAGTGTAATATAAGATTTGGCACACTTGCTGCAGGGTTCATACTAACAGGGGTTACCTTAATGGGAAGCACTCAACCAGATCCCAAAAAGTAATCCTAATGATAAAGGCCACCGGTTTTGGAATGAGCAGACTTCCAAGCAGTCAACATCCTGCCATAGTTATAGTCTAATAAACTTTTGTTCAGTAATTACTGTAAAATGCCTCACACCATTATACTTTTTTTCTGAATGAAGTGTAATTATTTTGTTTACTTTGACACACTGTAATAAATGAAAGTGTTTGGACATATTTACATTACATGTCTATTACAAGCAAGCATTTAAACATGGAACTCCTTTAGTAATGCAAAATATTGTATTTTGCTATGATACCTTAAAGATTTCAAATCAGGTTCAAGTCATTAAAATTGTAAAAACCTAAATTAAAATATAAAAGCTTGGTGACAAGTAGGGTCAGTTAAAGAAAGAAAGAAAGAAAGAAAGAAAGAAAGAAAGAAAGAAAGAAAGAAAGAAAGAAAGAAAAGTATACAACAGTATTTATAGAGTATGCAAATACTTGCAACTTTCAGTAAGAACTATTTTAATTGCAACATGATAATGCATTAAGGTAAACAGTATTTTAGTCTTTATTGGCATTAATGTATATGTACCTTGTGTTAGTTCATAAAATCAATGCATGAATATACACAAAAAATACATGAATGTAGGCAGGATGAAGCCTTTCCATGCACCAACCCATCAAGTGTCAGTCTGTTGGCACCAAGAGAAGTTGTAGAGAAGGCAGACGCACCCTTTCACTGCCTGCCTCACATCACTATTTAATAGGAAAATAACCTCAAGTCCAGCATCTATTTTTTTTTTATATATAAACTTCCTGTTTAAAGAGTAAAGCACTCACTTGGCCAGGGTAGGTTGTAGGATTAATGATCACATTCTTCAAAGTCAACTTTACCAGGCAGTGTGGTCTGGTGACATTTGGACCATAAATCACAATGTTGCTGGCTTAGTGCCTTCCAGTGACTCACTGAGTGTCTGTGAGTGACTGAATTAGTCTGTTGGTATTCCAATTATTAAAAAAAAAAAAAAGAAACAATGCATGTCTGATTTGTAAGTTGTTCTGCATAAAAATTAATTATATTAAAAGCAGGTGAGGTATGGCTGCGTCTATGTTACAGCTTTTATATCAATAACATTGTTTCAATTTTGACATAGGCATAATTTGCACGATTTGTTTGTATGATACAACATTGGACACTGGGCATGGAACTGTCCATATCCCTGCGAGAAAAGACTTGTCATTTAATTATGGGCTTTCACAGGTTTTAATTGTAGATAATTAGGTGTAAAACTTTTGTTTTGGTTTTCTTCATTTTTCCACATTAATAAACTGTGATGTACCCAAAAGTACTGGCATGCAATACCCAGTGGTTCATATAGACTGTGCTTTCTTTCCTGCTTACATAACATACTATACGTTTAGCATTCTTTTTTATTTTCAGCTCATGCTACACTGCAGCAAAGGCAGTTCAAAACATTAAAAAGAAAAGCATATTGGCAATTGAAATAAATGGTTTCCCAGTTTCCAAATAAAAGCAGGAATTTATCCGTATGGAAAACACTCCAGGCAAATCTGCAAAATCTAAGATCACGAACATTACAATTTTAAAAGAAGATCTGGAAGAATGCCGTACTTCTCGATCACAGTGCATAAAGTAAGTATGTAATTCACCAGCATGGACTTGCACTAGCAGACCACATATTGTGTTTGCTGTACATGTCAGAATGACTGTAACATTAAAGCGTGGTAGAGACATGCTCAGGGTGGCGCTAGTCAGAAGGGTAGGGCTTGGCTCCTGGTTTAAAGCATAACTAACATTGTCTGGTAACTCAATTCACTGCCAAAGGCATAAAATAGCACTCGCTATTCTTATAGGTATGTTATGGGTTTTTAAGTATACTCTTGCAGTTTTGTCTTGGCAGAATCTTGTATAATATAGTACATGTTTACTGTATATGAAAGCAAGATTATGGATATGTTATGAGTAAAACTTTTTTTTAAAGAAAAATAAAAAAACATAGAGAAAAGCAAGTGCGATGTTATGCCTTGGGCAGGGAATTGAGTTGGGGG